>JAPPVO010001985.1:0-52440 GCA_030407325.1 Camellia japonica | reverse complement strand
TTAGAATTTTGCCCAGATTTTAGCCTCTCCGCTCGAGCGGCGCTTTTGACGTTCGAGCGGGCCTTTGTTGTTCTTGTCCGCTCGAGCGGGGAGTTGGACGCTTGAGCGGGGACCTGGTTCTGCAAAAGTTCTGAGAGCGTGCATCTGCCGCTCGAGCGGGAGTCTGTGAGTGACGCTCGAGCGGGGGTTTCCACGCTCGAGCGGGGCGACTGGTTTAAGGCACCGAGTTTCAGCTTTTTGAATCACTTTTTCCCATCCTCTTCTCTCTCTTACTTTTAGAAAACACCATTGGAGAGCTTCTCTCTCTAAACCCTTCCCTTCTCTCTAGGGATTGATCTAGTAGGAGTTAGTTCCTCACCTTTGGCCTTTACAAAAAGTGCGTTGATTGTCGAGGGCATCGTTTTGATCCGAGAAATTTGGGATTTGGAGCACCTCCGAGTTTTGCTCTTCTTCTCCTTGGGTTCTACATTTGAGGTAGGGATTTCCTTGTTTCTTTTCAATACTTCGGGTATAGATAGACATGTGGTAGTTCTTTTGTATTGCATAAAAATTATATCATGTTGGATTTGTTGAAAATCATGAAGTTGAACCTTGGGTTGGTTGTTGGATTTGGGTTTATTATTGTTAGTTGTGGTTTGGGCTAATTGGGGTGTTGATTAGCACGTTGTTGTTGAAGGGAGAGGAAACCCTAATTTTATTTGACTAAATAAATTAATAGAGGGGTTTTGGTCTTTGGGCAAATACTTATATATTTTGGGTCTTAAATGAGGCCATTGTTATTTGTTGTTGATAATTGAGTCTTTTGATCAACATTGAGAAAGAGGGAGGAAAACTCTAACTTAAGGGTTATGGCTTAATTTGCATAATTAATTTTGGAATGGCTTGAAATGAATGTAGTGAGTTAAAATGGGCTATGGCTTTATTGTCTTTGAAATTGGTTTTGCGAAAACAAAAGGGATGGAGTTGGTTTTGTGAAAATAAAAGGAAGTGGAATTTGTTTTATGAAAATTGGGTTGTTATATCTTATACTACCATGTTAGTATTGTTGACAAGTTGTGATCTCATGATAATTGAGTTTGTTAATAGATGTACAATATACATGCATCTAGAGGTTTGGTCCTTGGTCATCGGCGGAGGATACACGGTTGTGTTGAATTGTCGTGTCTACATTATACCATTGTTGATTGAACATTGTATGTGATGAAGTATTGAGATACATTATATATGTATATTTGCTCGGGAGGAGATAGTTATGTGTTCATACATTTTAACACATTGTTCGTATCTTGTTGTGTATGTATATGTGTTATACATGTTGGTTATGCCCTGTTGTGCTGTGGTTGTTGGAGTTATACCCCGCGCTTAAAATCAGAGATACGGTGACCTTCCAGCTAGCGCCTGGAGAACTGACTGCACTAACAATATATGGCACCACACCTATCCAGCTAGCGCCTGGTAAACTGGCAAGTTGTTGTGAAAGGGGTATCTTTGGCTTACTACGCGCATAGCTAGTAGAGCAAAGTTTGTTGTTGTTGTTTCACTGTATCTGAAAATATCATGGACTTGGTTGGTTACAGTTTTGGAAGGCTGAGTTGCTTCAATTGTTGGTTTTGTACATGTTGATGATTTGTTAGCTCCCTTCTTATTTAGGGTTGCATGTATAGATATGGTTGTCTCGGAAAGGAACCAAAATGTCATCTTTGTCTTTTGGGAAGTGAAGGGAATTGTATATTTTAAAAATACGTCTTTTTAAAAAGATACGTCTGTTGTATGTTTGGGGAAATGGAAGAGAGTAGTGGTCTTAGTGAATTTATTTCCTAAGTAATTGTTTAAGTATGAAAGAGTAGGAATGGGGGGTTAATGAAAGGAAAGGAAAGATGAATCGTTTAGCGTCGAATGAAATGGCTGTTTTCGGGAAAAGTTCATACATACATATATATATATATATATATTTTGTATAAACTGTCACATTACTATTCTAGTATGAGAATGAACATTCATGATCATAGCTATCTGTAAGTTGTTATTGTTGAGAATCATGTTGAGACCCCTACTGGACTATATGTTCATTCCACGTTGTTGAATCTTTTTCAGGTGTTTAGTAGGATGTGCTACAAGATTTGGATCTTCTTATTTGTTGGCCACGGGGCCTCTTGTTGTAGGCGGAATGCCATATATGAAAAAGGGTTGCACCTTTCATTTAATTATTTATTGTTGTAAGCCTGAGGGCAATTTATTTAGAATGCTCATGTTGTATTTAATTGACATTCAAAAGAGAGAGCTGTTGTTCATTCTTTCTAGTTGAACATTTGAGTTTATTTCCGCATGTTATCTTTGAAATTGAATTAAGTTAATGAACTTGGTAATGACTTCGAGTAATAAAAAGTGGGGCGTGACATACGGTATAATCTGTTTTCTGAAATGCTATCTTACGAATGTTGAATAAATATCCAATTTTCTGAAAAGTATTTGCGGCACCCTTAGTTCACGTGGCCCTCGCCCGGGGGTAACAATACCGCGGCCAATCTGCACGTGGCCCTGCCTGGAGATAACAATACCATGGCTACTTGCGCGCAAGTTATGGACCTTTATGGTCGTTGGTACCAACTATGTATGTGGGTCTCTCGACCAATCTAATCTGATAGCTAATGGGTATACCACGTATGAACTTATGCAAAATCTGAATATGAACATGAGTATATATCTGAAGCTATTCTGTTTTGAAATCTGATTGTGTTCTGATTTAAATACTGGATTCTAACTTGTAATGGACATCATTCATATAACCCCTTTACTCTATTATTATTCACTGGGCTTTCGCTCACGGTTTATATTATGTATGTAGGTGAGCCAGCACATGACCAGGGCCAGAGTTGACGGCCTTCTGTACTGTTTTTGTCAGCCAACCATTGTGCCTCTCGAGGAGGTTCCGATCGAAGTCTAGTGCCATGGTTGTTTTTGTTTTCATGCTAGTCTCTGTAATTGTTGTAAAGTCAGATCTTGGGAAGTTCACTTTTGTAAATATTTTGTAAATATTGGTGTTCTTGACTAGCATGCTTATATATATATAATTAAGATTTAAAATATTCTGTCCCATGTACGTTATCACAGCTCATTAGACATTGTCTATTTTATATTATTGTTTCTGCAGCCCCTTATTATTTGCTAATCTATTCAGAGGCCTTCGGTAATCCACGGATTACTGGCCGGTTACGATGCGAAACCTACAGGGACAGGTTTGGGTCGTGACAACATTAGGCATTTAAAATATTTTCCAAAAAAAAAAAAGCTTCAAAACATGTAATTTTCAGCTTTAAAATGAAATATATGATCCAAATATCCAAAATGTTGTCAAAAGATAATTATTTTTATGTCCTTATATTTTTTAAGGGTTCTAAATAATCTAAAAAAGTTACAAAGTGTAACTTGAGAAAATCTCACTTTTTTAGGCTAAATAAACTTAAAAAGCCATATAAGTTATAATTTAAAATTATAACTAAATACCATTAATTATTATTTTTTTAACAAATAAACCAAATACGTTAACTTGCGCTACCAAATGGGGGCATTAAACCTAATTTGTTAGAAAAATTTGAACGAACTTTTTTTTTTCATTAGAATAATGTGTTAGTGATATTTTTGAATATTATTATTGTAAAGTGATAAGATCATAACTCTACCATGAGCATATGTATATATTTTCTATTTATAAATTATTTTTTTAATTAAAAGAACAACAACAAAACAGAAAGCTTGGGAGCATAATTACAGTAAGTCTAAGTATACAGAGGATCAAATACAAAATGAGACAAATATGTCTCACAAGAGGTGGAGCTCATACCAACATGATGTAAGACCTCCCCTTTATGATACATTTGTATCTCATTTGTGTTTGATTTATGTATTCTTAGCATTACTTGCATAATTAAATGGAGCCAATTAACCAGTTGGTTGTCAGGAAATACCTGTCTCTTACTCTGGAAAGTTTCAAAATTCTAAAATTTTAGAGACATGTTTGGATTAGCTGTGTGCCAACACATGTTCTATCATATATGTGCTCTCCTTCAAAAGGGACTATAAAAACAAGAATTTAATAATCTTACATTTTGATTCTTAATTCTTAATGCTGGTGGTATACATGTAGATTCTCTGCACACATTATTGTTATGTATATAGTTTATATATGATATTCATCTCCTCTGTTCATATATACTTTAATTCTATATAAAATATCATATATAAATTCTATATGTATATATATATATATAGTTTATATATGGGTATTCATTGATCTCTTACCTGACTTGTAGCCAGAGGCTTAAGGCTTGAATTTTGGGCCAAATCATAAATTTAGATGTTTTCAATTTGACTTTTTATTGGTGTTTTTAGTGATCGGGTACTAATCTATTGTGGTAATTTTCTTTTATTTTATTTCAAAATAAAAGAAACAGATTACTTTTCGAAAGATTGTACAGCTTATTTGATTTTAATTTTCAAAAAATATTTTTTAGAAAATTCTATTTTTTTATTTTTTATATTTTTTTTGTTTTCAATGAATTTTTTTAATATTTTAAGCAATTTTTTTAATTTTTAAATACACCTAACATAAATACACTTAAAAAGTATAATATTTGTGAATTTTTTTTTAAAAAAAAATTCACTAAATAGCAAAAATATAAATATATATATATATATATATATAAATTTAGTACATTTTTCATATTTTTTTGTATTTATTAATTTTTTAAAATATTTTTTCACAAATATTTTACCATTTAGATATATTTAAGTAAGGGGCATCTAAAAAAGTAAAAAAATTACTTAAAATTTAAAAATATTCACTAAAAATAAAATTAAAAAATACGAAAAATAAAAAACTCAATTTTTAAAAAATTAAATTAAGAAAACTGAAACCAAACACACTGATAAGTTCCTCAAAAAAAATATGTGTGTATATATATATAAAAGGGTTGGAGTTTAATTGTTGACTAATCTTACAGTATGGTGGTGATGTAATTTTATTTTGCTAATCACTTTCAAACTACATGAACATAGGGGTAATAAATAAAATGTTCTTACAAACTTATTTAGTAACCATACTTTTTATAATAATAGTTAAACATGTTATTACCAATCACATTTTCATCAAAATTTGAATAAAAAAATAAATTTTAATTTAATTGTTAATCACTTTTTAGTAATCACATTTTCATGAGAATTTGAATTAAATAAGAAAGTAAAAAAGCATGGCTACTAAAAACATTGTTTTATGTACTTCGAAAAAAAATTTGAATTTTAGTATTTTTTTTTTTTAAAAAAAACACCACTAAATTACTCATTGTGATAGATTTAGAGACTATTTGATATAGCTGATTTGAACTATTTAGGTGCCGTTTAGAAAGTAATAATTTTAGCCTAAAAGTCAAAAAATTAAAAAGCCTATAACTTATATTAAAAAGTCAAAATTTTCATTTTCTCTTTACTTTTTACAAATCTTTTCGTAAAAAATCAAAAAGTCATTCCAAATATACAAGATTTTTTTATTTCATATTTTAGTCAAAAAGCTAAAAAGTTACTAAAATAGTCTATTCTCAAACGAAGCCTTAGTACAACTTCTGTTTATAACTTATTATACTTATTTAAATGATCTTTTGGGAAGCTGGTAAAAAGTCAGTTTCCAGCTTTTTATCATTTTAGATCATATCATCTCTCACATAACTTACTCACAAAAAGACAAAATAAGTTAAAAAAGTCAAAAAGTCAGTTTTTTACCAACTTCCCAAAACACCCATTAGAAGTTAAGAAATAATCTGTTTGGTTTCAATTTGCAGAATTTATATTTCAAAAAATTCTACTTTTTTGTCTTTTGTATTTTTTTTTTTGTTTTCACTGAATTTTTTTAATATTTTAAGAGTTTTTTAAAAAAAATTTAGACACACCTAACATAAATACACTTAAAAAGTATAATATTTGTGAAAAAAATCTTTAAAAAATTTACGAAATACCAAAAATACAAAAATACAAAAAAAAAAATTCAATACATTTTTCGTATTTTTGTATATTTTTTAAGGTGAAATTCTAATAAATCCCAAAATATGATATTGTGAACTATTTAATCCTTCCTTTTTTCTTATGAACCCAAAAGTCTCTTTAAAATGAAAATTACACAAAAGAGTTACATATTTGGGTTTAATTTTTCAGGAATAAAAGTGGGTTTCTCCAAATGTAAAATTACACATTTGAGCAAAGAAGTTTTGGATTTTCCCTCATTTTGGAACAAATATCACATTACGAAAAAAAACGTAGCACTTTAACGTAACACTCCAATATAACACATTAAAAACTTCTTGGTATACTTTTCCAAACATAACGACGTAACATTAAAAAAAACTCCTTAGTGTACTTTTTTCCAAACGTAACATTCCAATCAATGTAATCCCAAACGTAACACTTCAATGTAACACACACAAAAACACTAAAAACTCTTTAGTGTACTTTTTCTAAACATAACACTCACAGTTTGAAATTATACATTTATCCAAAACTTACTAAGGAATTTTTGTACTTCTTTTGAAATGGTTTGAAGAATCCCAAATCCTTTTGGAATGATTTGAAGAATCCCACATCCTTTTTTTTGCAGTGTTACATTGAAGTGTTATGTTTGATAAAAGTATGCTACAGAGTTTTTTTAGAGTATTACATTGGAGTGTTACGTTTGAGAAAAATACACTAAGGAATTTTTTTGTGTATTACATTAGAGTGTTTCACTAAGAAGTCTTTTTAGAGTGTTATATTGGAGTGTTACATCTGGAAAAAGTATACTAAAGAGTTTTTTTGTGTGTTACATTAAAGTGTTACACTAAGGAATTTTTTTGGAATGTTATATTAGAGTGTTACATTTGGAAAAAATGATACTAAAAAGTTCTTTTGTGTGTTATATTAGAGTGTTACACTAAGGAATTTTTTTTGGAGTGTTATATTGGACTGTTATGTTTGGGAAAAATACACTAAGGATTTTTTTTGGAGTGTTACGTTTGAATGTTACATTAGAGTGTTACAGTTTGAAATTATACATTTGTCCAAAACTTATTAAAGAGTTTTTGTACTCCTTTTAAAATATTTGAAGAATCTCACATCTTTTGGAATGTTTAAAAAATCTCATATTTCAAGTCGTTTTTGTACTCCTTTGTAAATGTTTTCCTAATAAAAAAAATTCTCATACAAAAATTTATCCCAAATTTGATTCTCATAGATTATGTACCTTACCTTTCTAGTACAAAAGGAAAAAAAAAAAAAAAAAAAGAACGAAACATAATACAAATAAGGGTATAATCGTAAATTTAATTTTCAAATAATATATTAAATATATTTTTCCAAAATTAATGGGATTAATTTGTTTATAAAAAAATTCTTGGAATTAAATGGATCACCATTTCTTAAAATGGGATTTATAAGTAAATTTTACTATTTATTAATTTTTTAAAATATTTTTTTACAAATATTTTACTATTTAGATACATCTAAGTAAGGTGCATCTAAAAAAGTAAAAAAAAAAATTTAAAATTTTAAAAATATTCACTAAAAATAAAAATACGAAAAAAAAAACTTAATTTCTAAAAAATTAAAATTAAATACACTGAATTGTTTTTTACTTTTACTTTTACTTTTACTTTTACTTTTTTATTATTAATTTTTAATTTATAATAAATTATACCTAACAAACCTTTACAGGGGCAATGATGGCAAGAATGCAGGCACTTGTCCTCTGTATTTGGTTTGTTCTTTCTAGTTCAACCATGGTATATATATGTACCAAACTGTCCACACACTAATCTCCCAACTCTCTCACATTAATATTATTTTCACCTAAATTTTAGGTTTACAAATAGAAATCTCAGGAGGATCATTTATTTCGTCTCATACAAGATCGTTCAACTTATGCAGCTGCTTGGTGTAATTTTTCTCTATAATTTATTAGGTAGAAATAACTTAAATAAGTTTAAAAAATTGATTATCTAAAAATTAGAGATAAATACTTTTAACTTCTATTTTATAATTATCAATTTTTAATTTATAATAAACTGTATTAAACAAGTCATGACGACTTTATTCACCTATCAATATAACTCATAAGTAATTCCCTCTAGGTTTTGAACTTGTATTGTGGTTCTAATTTTGATACCAAATATTTTTATTTAAGGGAATGGCTTGTCGGTGATCGGTAAGAATCATTAAACAAAAACTCTTATCGATAAGAGTTTTTAAAAAAATTCAACTTGATCATGTTTTCTTTAACTCTTACCGGTAAAAGTTTTCCTTTTAATGATTCTTACCAGTCAGAGACCTCAACTGTCTGGTTCAGTTCAACTTTCAACTGAAGACAAACTAAGGCCAAGTTTGGCAAGTTGAAAAAAAGTCAAAAAGTTACTTAAAAAGTTAAAAAGTTATTACTATTCATCAAAAGTCAAAAATTACAGTTGCACAACTCCCAATCCTAATTTTCCCCTACACACTAATTTATACAATTTTTTAATACACATTTTTTCATAAAAAGTCAAAAAGTTAACCCAAACATCCATATTTTTTTCCTCAATTTTTTAGTCAAAAAAGACAAAAATTACACTTATTTAGGACACCTCAAACAACCCCCAAATTCTTCATTTAACTAATATGTCAAAAGACGCTAGTTTAATAATAAAACATGTGAGATCGAGTCTTATACATTTTCTACTATACCAAAAAGGAAAATGATCCATTCCCAAAAAAAATTTCTACAAAAGCATCCTTTCATAGACTTTGACAGGTAAGAGTTTAGCACTACAAAATAAGTGAATAAACTCTTACCGGCCAGAATGTATGAATAGGTACTTTTGTGAGACATTTTTGTGAGAATGTAACACAACTGATACCAAAACAATGGCCTAACCCATATCCAATACCTACACTATGGTTTTTTTTAATCGAAAAAAAGATGTTCTGAGATGTCATCTTGGTATCCGTAGACCCAGATCCTGAGATAGCCGGTTGCCAACTTGATTTAATCTAACCCATAAGAAGTGACCTGCCACTAAAGCACCAATGGAGTTCATCAACCTCCCCCAATGCGGCCAATTTTCGATCAAAGTACAGTGCGAAATCTCTGTAGAGAACTACTGAAAATTATCCACCATTTCGTGCCCCCAAGAGTCAAACTTGACTCTCTGTTGGGGAAGGACAATGCTTTTACTACTGAGCCACCGCCCCGGTGGTTACCTATACCTATGGTTGATCCCGCAATTATTATGACAACTTGATAACAATGGTAAAAAAAATAAAATAAAAAAAAATTGACAACAATGGAATCCATGGACAATTATTTGATATTGGTAAAGTTCAGATTTATCATTTTGTGGTAAAATTTTAGGAGATAGTACCTAACGTATCAATCAATAAATGAAATGGAGCAACATTCTAAAAATACTCAATAATTTTTTGATTGCTCAACAAAGGGTATATTCTTGAACAAATTTGTGATAATAATATTCTGGAGAAATTTCAATGCACAGTAGGGTTATAAAAAAAAATTACAAATAAATGAGAAATTTTATAAGTATTACTAATTAAAGATATAAACTCTTTTACCAATCTGTAATAACTTTTTGACAAATGCACTAATTAGTAACTTCCCCTAAGATTTTTCCTATCTTTTTTTTCGGTACATCGGAATATAAAAAACCAAACAACAAAAACAGAGACAAAGGAGGCAACAAGCTAGAGCCTCTGAACCGCTGAGCCCACCATATCCGCAACAATCAAACTTCGAACTTCTGGAGGAGGATCCTCCATTACCAGCAAGTGCTCCACTTGATTTGCACCCATGTTGGCGAGCTTGTCCGCACATTGGTTGGCCTCTCTCATAATGTGTTGGATGGAACAATTGCACCGCTGGAGAAGGTGACGAGCATCTTCCACAATGGCTCTATACGGGCAGTTTGGGGGAGGCCCCTTTGTGATCATTTCTTGGGCTGTGATGGAGTCGGTCTCGATGACAACTTCGGCAAGACCTTTCTCGAGCACTATGGTAAGACCCCTGTAGATGCCCCATATTTCCGCTTCCAAGCTGAAGCATGTCTCTAACTTCCCAAAGAAGCCCCACAGCCAAATGCCAGATTCATCGCGACAGAGGCCACCAAACCCCCCTGCTCCAGGATCGCCCCGAGCACAGCCGTCCGTGTTTAATTTGATTTTCCCTGCAATAGGAGGGTACCAAATAATCGCATCAGCAGGTTTGTGAGCATAGATAATAGAAGATAAGAAAGCATGATTTATCTCTGCAACATAATTAAGAATACAGGTGCAAGCATTCAAAACAGGAGTGTCAATATTATCAAAAACTTTCTTGTTCCTATCTTTCCAAATTTGCCAAAGAGTCACAACAAAAACACGGCACCAATGAGGATCACTCCTCTTATGAGCTTTCAAGTTCTTTCTAATCCAGTCAACCAGATTAAGGTGGTTGATGGTAGACACCCACTGCAGACCAGCAATATTGGTCCATATGTTTTTTGAAGCAATACAACCACGAAGGAGGTGATCCACGTCCTCATGATGCCAATTACATCTGGGACAATTAGCATTCGAAACCATGCCTCTATTCATTCTCATAGCATTAGTTAAGAGTCTCCCATGGTAGATCAACCATAGGAAACCTTTCAGTTTGTGAGGAATTTTAAGTTTCCACACCCACGCAAACTCCAAATTACACTCCAGCTGCCCAGAGGCAGCTTTATACGCAGCAGCCGTAGAAAACCCACTGAGCCACCTTTCCAGTAAGGGCTATCCGGAAAGGTAACAAATTGAGGAAGAGGAATTTTTAAAACACTTGCAATAGCGTTACTAGGAATATGAGACCGGATGTGGTTCACATCCCATTTGCCCTCCTCATTCATAAGGACATCCACCGTAGCGTTATTGGTAAGCTGGTGATTTGGAAATTTAGTAGCAAGAGTTTCCTCTCCACACCACCAGTCAAACCAGATGGAAATAGTAGCACCATCACCCACTCCCCATTGAGTACCTTTCCTCAAGATATCTCTTGTTTTGAGGATGCCTCTCCAAATGTGAGAAGACCTTTTCTTAGAAGAATAGCTCATAAAGGATTCATGGCGAAGATACTTCGCCTTCAAGACTTGCACCCAAAGGCTAGTATCCTTGCATAGCAATCTCCACCCCAACTTTGATAGGAGGGCCAGGTTCTGCAAGTAAGCTTTTTTCAGACCAAGCCCTCCCATCTTCTTGCTATTACAGACCATATCCCAATTCAGGAGATGAACTTTTTTGCCATTTTCACAATCTCCCCAAAGAAAATTACGATTAAGTTTATCAATATCTCTGCATATACTCATAGGGAGATCAAGAGTTTGCATAGTGTAAGAAGGAAGGGCAGACGTGACAGATTGAATTAAGGTGGCCCTTCCAGCCAAGGAAAGCATATTGGCTTTCCACCCAGACAACTTGTTTTGAATCCTTTCAGTTATATGACTGAAATGAGCACGGTTACATCTGCCATGTAGCATGGGAATGCCCAAGTATTTACCCAAATCTTGGGTGAGGGAAATGCCACAACAATCACTCAAAACTCTAGCTTTCTGGATCCCCACATTGGGCGAGACAAAAAGCTTAGATTTATGAAGGCTCACTTTAAGGCCCGAGAGCTCACTGAACTCCTTCAACACCCCCATAACAGTATTACACATCTTTTCATCCGCTCTCCCAAACAACAGCAGATCATCAGCAAAGAAGAGATGAGAAAACATAGGGCCTCTCTTAGAGGCTTTAACCCCTATCCATACTTTGTTATGGACTTTCTCAAGGATCATATTAGAGAGTCTTTCCATACATAACACAAAGAGATAAGGGGATAGGGGATCCCCCTGTCTTAACCCCTTCTCAAAACAAAATTCCTCAAGTTTTTCCCCATTCCACAAAATGGAGGCAGAAACATTAGTGACACAATTCATGATGAGGTCCACCCAATGATCATTAAGACCAAGATTATTTAAGGTTTCATATAAAAATTCCCAAGACACGTTATCATAGGCTTTTTCAAGATCAATTTTAAGAATCATATCACCTTTGTTGCCTTTCTTACCTTTAAGAGTATGGAGTATCTCCTGGGCAATGATAACATTATCACTAGTGGCACGTCCAGGAATGAAGCTACTCTGGAAAGGTCCAACAATATCGGTCAAAAAGGGTCTAAGTCGATTAACAAGAATTTTGGTGAGGGTTTTGTAAAGAACATTGCAAAGGCTAATGGGGCGGAAGTGAGATATAGATTCAGGGTTAGCAACTTTAGGGATAAGGGTGAGGAGAGTTTTATTCATGCTGTCAGGAATGTGTTTGTTGGCAAAGCAATTTTGTATAAACTTACAAACAGAAGATCCAACAATGTCCCAGTGCTTGTGATAGAAGAGGGATGGAATACCATCACTACCAGGTGCTTTAAAGGCTTTAACACTCTTAATGGCATCCCACACCTCCTTACCAGAAATAGGCTTACAGAGGGCCCTGTTATCATCCTGAGTAATTTTAGGCTGCAGAGGGTCAGGGTCAATATTCAGAGTGGCACTGGTACTGTTCTTAAAAAGGTTACAAAAATAGTTGTGAACATGGTTTTTGAGGTCAATGGGGTCAGTGATCCACCCATTCTCAGAATTCTTCAGAGTTACCACTCTCATCCTCCTTCTTTTTGCAATAGTAGAAACGTGGAAGTATCTAGTATTCCTCTCACCCATGGTGATCCAGTTAGTCCTAGACTTTTGAAACCACAAAAGCTCTTCTTGGTACAGAATATTATTATAATCCCTAACAAGTTCTTTTTCAAGTAAGAACAGATTATGGGAATAAACAAGGGATTGGGCTTTTTGGATGCCCTCAATGCGTCCAAGCAGCCACCTTTTTTTTCGAAAAATATTGCCAAAATGGTTTTTGTTCCAAGCAGAAATATTTTTTGTGAATAAATTCAGAGTATCAATAATAGAAACATTATGAGTAGCCCAGGAGTTTTCAACAATAGATTTAAAAGTAATATCAGTAAGCCAAGCGGCCTCCAATCTGAAAGGTCTGGCTAAAGGGTTAGGAGAGTCCATACCTTGTGTGAACACAATCAAAGGAGAGTGGTCAGAGTAGGTTCTAGGTAGATTGCGAACTGCACCTTCAGTGAAAGCCATACGCCATTCAGAATTGCAAACAGCACGGTCAAGTCTCTCCAATGTGTTAGCCAGGCCTTGCCTTCCATTGGACCATGTAAGTTGGGGTCCAGAGCACCCAAGATCCATCAGATTGCACCTATTCATTCTGGCATTGAACTTACGGGTTCGAGCATGGGAGAGGGTTGGGCTGAGACTACGTTTTTCCCCCTGAGAAGCTATGTCATTGAAGTCCCCAGCCACAAGCCAAGGCAGGTTCATATTGTCGGCAACAGATTCAAGATTATCCCATAACAGGTCACGATTTCTGGGAATGGGGCTGGCATAAACCGCTGACAGGACCCAATCTGCATGGTTATCACGCTGAATTTTTGCATGGATAACTTGGGCATTAACCTCAAGGGCTTTTACAGTAGCTTTAAAAGGATCCCAAAGGACCCAGATGCCCCCACTTCTACCAACAGGGTCTACATGGGAAGAAGCAGTGAACCCCAATTTGTTAAAAAAAGAACCCATTGAACTAAGCTCAACTTTTGTTTCCATCAGAACAATAATAGAGGGTCTGTGGGTTTTCTCAAGTTCCTTCATGGTTCTTCGAAAAACTTTGTTACCGGCACCACGACAGTTCCATACGAGCAACTTCATAGAGACAGAGTTTGGGAAGTTAGGAAAAGGGGCAAATTCAGGAATGCCTAGAGTCTTCCTGATTTTCATTCGGTCGAAGACATCCGAGTTCAGGGAACTCACTCTGACTATGGTGTTTTGAATGCCATAGTGGTTCATCTCTTCTCTGTTGATTATTAGGCGAGCTTCGCCGATCCACCAGTCTGTGCTTACTAGGTGAGTGGCTTCTTTCTCTTGATCGAATGCAAGATAGATCATGCAAGCCCTGACTCTGTGGTGGTTCTCCAATGGAATCTCCATGACTGGGTAAACTCACTGGGTTAGAAAAATGAATAGTCACAGGTAAAGAGGGGTGGGGATCAGGGGGTTTTTTTGTGGTGGCCGTAAGAGGCTGTGTTTGTTGGACCAAAGGTGTAAAGGATGAGGATGGTGCATCTGGACATGGAGCTACAGGTGGAGCTAAACTTTCTGAGGCTAGACCTCCCATCATAACATCTGTGTCTGCCAAAGCTGTGAAAGGGTTGTGCACATCAGTGCTTTTTGCAGGGACTGAACTGACATTAGCTGGAAGATCTGGAGTGATCTGGTTTGTCTTGGAAGACTTAGTTCCGTTCATAGCTCCTTGGTTATAATGAAATTGCTTACCTGGCCCCTTACCATGGGCTTTGTCTTTAGAATTAGATCTGGGCTCTTTCTTGTTGGCAAAGTTCTGTTTTGGGATCCTTCGACTAACCAACATCCATGGGCCAAAGCCCTCAGTAGGTTGATCCGAAATTGGGACTGATGGATGGGCCTTACCACTCTCACTACAGCTAGGCCTATTCTCCTGCCTATTCTCCTGCCCATTCCTATCACAGACCTATATTATGACTGTATTTTTTGAACTCATATAATGACTCTGTTTGGCAATTGGTAAAACAGCAACATGTTTTTTTTTTCTCAAATTTTTTAAAAATATATATATATATATATATTTTAAAGATTTATGTTAAAAAAATTTAGGTCATTTAAGTCTTAAATGATCTAAAATCTAAATAAGTGTGAGAAAATCCCAAAAAAGTTGATTGAAGAACCAAAAAAATGCCTACTTTTTGTGCCTTTTTCTCTTTAGTTGACTTTTTCAAATTTGTTATATATATATATTATTTTTAAAAATTTTAAGGTCTTATAGTCTAGTAGGGACCTTAAAAGTTAAAAAAAAAAATGAAAAAAAAAATTACTAAGGACAAAAAAATATCCACAAAAAAATTTTTGCTAAAAAAAATTTGCTGTGCAATTGCAAGGTTGCTCATTTGTGACTAGAAACAATTTTCATACGCCGAGTTAAGGTTACTTATATATGACTCTTTCTAAATCTTGCAGTGACGAGAACCTTATATATTAGAACTGCCATTTTTATATTATGATTGTCCCTATTGTTCCCTCTCATCCGAGCCCATTCTAGTGAGAGCCTTGTGTAATAAGTCACCATTTTTTTTATAAGTAATTTAATGTTGCAAAGGTCCCAAATGGCTTCTAATGGATTCTCATTAGCCATTGACAATTATTTAATTTCATGTCGTTCCCATTTTTTTTATAAGTAATTTAATGTTGCAAAGGTCCCAAATGGCTTCTAATGGATTCTCATTAGCCATTGACAATTATTTAATTTCATGTCGTTCCCAATATCCTCTTGTGTTTGTTTCACTGGTTCTTTATCTTGTTTGGATAGCATGATTCATTTTTCCTTTGTTTTCCTTCACAAGAAACTATTACAAAGGAATCAAAATGCCACAACTCTCCTTAAAATTGTTTCCAAACATTCTTTTGACCACACATCATGCCAAAATGGTGGGAGCAAACAAGCAAGCTCAAATGTGCTTTTCCAAATTGCTTCTTTGATTAGTTGAATCTTATTGTCTATAATAGTCACTCTCGTCAAACTTGTGATCAATGGAAAATCAAAAACAAAGCAAGTCCCTTTCACACTAACGAAACATTTAATCCAAACAATAAATAATTTAAGCTAATTTATTTAGTTTAGATCTAAGTTTAACCAAATAATTCACCCAATTTGAACCTGACTCAAATGCTCTTGGAGCCAGGCATTTGATATGAGTTATGGATGGGTTAGAGAGGCAATAATAAATTTTTAAATTTTTTTTGGATTTCATCTCAAGCCGTTAAATCGAAGATGCCATTCGTCATGCAAATTTAGTTAAATGGGAGTGAAGCCCATGCTTTTCTTGCCTCCACACTAGTTAAACCTCTAAGCTCGCAACCTGTCACCATTCGCTCCTTGGGCCATCTGCAGAGGTTCAATGTTTGAATTTGCATCGCTTATTCACTCTAATTATCATTTTTCCTTCTTCTTCTTCTTCTTCTTCTTCTTCTTCTTTGTGAATGTTGACATAGTTTTGGATCAATAGGTACAATGGTGAGGCCTCCGTGTTGCGATAAATTGGATGTGAGAAGGGGGCATTGGACCGAGGAGGAGGATGCGAAGATACTTGCATATGTATCGAAGCATGGAACGGGGAATTGGACAGATGTGCCAAAGAAAGCAGGTTCGAAGGTTCTTTTCATTTGGCTAAAACTAAAATGTCAACTTTTTTTTGACTTATTTTTATCTTTTCTAAAAAAATTTCAATTTCGAATCAAATTTTAATACTTTATACGTTTGTCTCAAGACAACTCTAAAAATAAAATAAAAAATAAGTCATTTTTTAAAAAAGATTACTAAAGACATGTTGGCTATTTTTTTTCATTTTTGAACTTTTTTAAGAAAAAATTCAATTTTTATTTTTAAGATCGCCTAATCGAGACCGAATCTAAAAAGGTTTTAAAAAAAAATACAGAGAAAATAAGCCTAACTAAAAAAGAAAAAAAGAAAAAAAAAAACTATGAAAAGATCATCTTGAAAATGATTCATTTTAAGATTCATTTCATTGATGGTGAATCCGAAGAGTTTAAGACTAATTAATTTCGATTTCATGTGGATTAACAATGGCATGAGTGTGGTTTTGTAGGGCTTAGGAGGTGCGGAAAGAGTTGCAGATTAAGGTGGACTAACTACCTAAGGCCTGATCTCAGGCATGAGACCTTCACACCCCAAGAAGAGGAATTGATTATCAGGCTTCATGCTGCCATTGGCAGCAGGTTAGTCGTCGGTTACCGATTCGTTTAAACTTTCTTCCAAGTAACCAGCAGCAGGGATGTTTTCCCAGACTTTCCGTCACTTTCTCTAGAAATTTTTAGTTATTTTCTTTCTCACTCGGATTGAATTATGAAACTACTAATTTTACTTCTTTCACTCACATTGGAAGCATGATTTCAGATTTCAGATTGATTTTTTTTCCCTCCGTCATAACCCCGTATACAAAATCAGTCACAGAACCAGCCATAGAAAGCTCTTACAATCATTCAGATTGAATTTCTTACTTAAAAAACTATTCATGTGCTTTTCTATCAATTTTTTCCTCATTATTTATTTCTTATTTGAATGGATTATGTATATATATGTATCAAATTTTTTACTAGAATGACTATTGGTCAAATAAATATTAGTTATAACGGTAATAATACGTGACAGTATCACCAACCAATGCGAATTCTCATATTGTAACTGTTAAGATTACATGATTGGGTTAGTGGGGCACTAGGGCTGTCCACCTAGTTCCATTTGTGATTTTTTATTGATCAATGATACTATGTAAGATAGCGTCACCGTTGCACTCAACATTTATTTTAGGACAAATTACAACAATAATCCCTACATTTTGCCCCTTCTATCATTTTGGTCTCTACATTTTTAATTGGCTCAATTTTGATTATTAATTTTAAATTTTGTATCAATTTGGTCCGATTGATGACATTATTTGTATTTTTGATAGAAAATAATCACTAAATCAGTTGAAATTAACTTACTAAGTAGACCAAGTTTGTAATTTTACTTCTAAAAACATGATACATACCAATTATATACGCATTTTCTATAAAAAAAAAATATATATATATATATATATTAATATTTGTAATTAAGTAGACTATTGAGATAATGTTGTAAAGTCATAAATTTATAGTCAAAATTAAATCAATTAAAATTATAGGAATTAAAATGACACAAAAATCAAAATAGAATTATGGACGTAATTTGCCCTTTATTTCACGAGAAGTTGTTTGTTTCCCACCAAACAATAGGGTGATACATAATTATTTTGTTTAAAATGTAATAGAAAAAATAAAAATAAAAACAAAGATATAGTTACACGTCTTTCTGTCATAGACACGCCACATATGATAACCCCATTTTTTGGGAAATTTAAAATTGATAACTAAACAAACTTCCAATAGTCGTTGGAATGACTCAAACACAATACCTTAAATCTTATTCTCAGATGATAACAAAATTAACTATCATATGCATCTTACTATAAATTGATATAATTTTATCATAAAATTTTGTAACATTAATAACAAAATGCGTAACTTTATCACAAATTAATATAATAAAAAATATCATAATCAAGTCACAAACTTTTAAATTTTTTATTATCCTAATTTATAACGAATTTAAGTTTTTTATAATTAATATTATAAAGTGTAATAATAAAATTATATCAATTTGTGATAGGTTACATATAAGGTTCACAACATTGGCTTTCCCGCAAAGTTTAACTTCCTCTACAAATAGAAAAATGTTTTGAAATTCTAATTTGTGAACTCTAATAGCTCTAATGTGTATATGAAACTCATCTAATGTGATGTTTTAGCCTTTTTTTTTTTTTTTTTTAATTTTTCACTTCACTAAAGCTCAATTAAAGCCGTAATTTTAGAATATGTATCATTGTTGCTACAAATATTTTCTTAATTATTCTGTGTGTCATTGTTTTATGTGGTTCAGGTGGTCTATAATAGCCCAACAACTTCCAGGAAGAACAGACAATGATGTGAAGAACTACTGGAACACAAAACTAAGAAAAAAGCTATCTGAAATGGGAATTGATCCAGTGACTCACAAACCCTTCTCCCAAATCCTTGCTGACTATGGAAACATTGATGGCCTCCCAAAATTCCGAAACCGAATCGGATCCCTCAACCGGGACATAAAAAACGCATTCATCTCCAAATCGATCCAGTCTCCGATCCCACAACACTTATTCTCAAATTTCAACATGCATTTCACAACACTTGATCATCCAATCCAAAACACCACTGGCAATTACGCAAATAACAGTTCGCTAGACCTTCTCGCTCAGCTCCAAGCCATTACGCTCGTTACAGAAGCCTCATCAAACTATACCAACCGCCAAACAACCAACACGCATGTCGATTGCTCCTCTTCATCAGCAGTAAGTCAGTTTAACGCGTCTTTGAGTTTCAGCTGGCGCGATTTTCTTATTGAAGATCCATTTATACCGGGTGATGTACAACAACAAGAAGAAATTAAGCAAGAGGAAAAACAAGATTTTAGCGCGGTTGAAGAAATGGGTCATGAATTTGAGGTGATGAATAGCTTTGAGAGTTCATCGTGTTCGGACAGATCGTTTGTTGAAGCCATGATGGATCAACAAAGCGATATGCTATTGGAGTTTCCTGGACTTTTGGAAGAATCATTGTTCTATTGAATTGTCAAGAATCATTGGAGTTCAAGAACTTGTCTAGAATCATTGTTCTACTGAATTTGGCAAAGATTTAACTAGCAATTTTTGTCAGTTTGTTATTGCTTTGTTCATTAATTAACAGTATATAAGATGTAACTGAATGATTTCTAGTTACCTAATAAAGGAGGTGGTTGTTTCAATTAATCAAAGTACTACATTTTATTTATAATTGATGTGTTATGGCTCTATTTCGGTCATGGATTTACACAATAATTGTGAAGGAATAAAGGAAAGATAGAAAAAAATGAAGTGAAAAAACAGAATTTATTTATTTATTTCATTTTAATTTGTTTTTATTTTTTTCATAAATTCAATAACACCCATTTTTCTTTCCTTTACAGTAGAAAATAGTTAATGCTATACATAAATAAATAAATAAAATTATATACGAAAAATTTATAGTAAATGATGTAACTCGTTTATAGTCATTTAATAAAAATGAAAAAAAGTCACCACCATAAATTGTAATGCTAAAATTCCGTTTTCGATCATACTGCCAAAGTTCTATATATTTGTCATTTTCATTAAGAAATATATTATGTTTTTATTATAAACTAAATTAAATTAAATTTGGTGTTCATCAACTAGGGTTAGTTATAATATTTTTAGGGTTACCGAGACCTCTTAAACCATTAAAAAATATTATTTTGATCCCCTAAACTATAAAAACGTAAAAATAGACCCTTTAAACTATTGACGTGTTTTACTTTGACCCTTTTTTGTTAAAAATTTGTACGTTTTTATAAGTTAAGAAGTCCATTTGTACGCTTTTATAGTTTCAGACAAATTAATAAAATTCAATTGTTTAGAGGGTTTATTTGTAAATTTTTATAATTTAAAGAGTCAAAATAATATTTTTCAATAATTTAAAGGATCTCTGTGTAAATAACTCATATTTTTATTCTTTTGCTATTATACTCTATAAAAGATGGTTTAAATTAAATAAATTTATAAATTTCTACTTTGAACCCCTCTTCCTTCTACCCCTCTTGCTCCCTTCAAATGCCACAACAATCATTGCCTCTCCTCCTACCTCTCTTTATGTTCTCGATCTTCCCCTTACTCTTTCGAGTCTGGATCCCCTCCTCGATGCCTCTTCTTCATTTCTTACTGGCAACGGCTGAGATCGGCAGTTGCAGATCTAACGGCTATAAAAAATAAATAAATAAATTGAATTTCGTTTCCCATCCAAACCTATATACAACATATAGCTTTTGTTCACTCACTCTCACTTAGCCCCCTTCTCCTCCACCGAACCCACCCTCACCAGCGACCCATTCTCACCGGCGACCCACTCCCGACGACGACGAGAAGCTCCTAAAACGAAACTGGCTGACTCCTTTCCTTTTCCTTCTTTCTCCTTACACAGAGAAACAGTCTCTCTCTCTCTCTCTCGATTGTGTTTTTGATTATGCAATGCTTTATGATCTGATCACTGGATAATTCGACAGTTTTGTATTTGAAGTATGCAACTAAGGAGAAATTAAACATGAATAGTCACTGCATTATTGGTTTTGAAAAAGAGAAGGGTAGTTGCTTAAGTCTTACAGCTATAGCAAATTCTTTGTAGCAGAACTTATATGTTTGCCCTCCTCTGTTTCATGTTCACATTATTATATGAGTTCTCTTGATATGGGTTGTCAAGCTTTTTGTTTGATTGTGCTTTGGTATTCTGGATTGGGACATGGGTTGTTGTATTCTTGATTTGAATATGCTAATTTTGCTTATATAATGCACTTGGGTATTTTCCTTCTTCTTCTTTTTTTGTTACATTCCAGTTTTCTTTTGTTTAATTGTAATTTTTTTTTTTTTTTTTTGAAAACCTGTGTGTTCACAAATATCTAATAAGGAAATTAGTAAGGATAGATATCAATGGTGAAGGAAAACCTGTGTGTTCACAAATATGTTGTTTGGCTGCTACGAAAACAATGGTGAAGGAAATTAATAAGGATGGAAATTAATTGTGTTTTACCACTTCCCCAATCTGTTGCTATTGTGTGTTTTCTTTTTGTTTAAATTTTTTTTTAGTTACTGAATTTGCTGGTGTGTCTTTTTAATTTATTTTTATTTTTTTCCGTTTTAGGCTATTGACAGGCAGAAAGAGGTGGAACGCACTAGAAATTTCAGTTATAGCAACTGAAACTGTTGCTTAATCTGTTGTTGTGCCAAAGGTTACTGTTCATGTTGCTGAAAAAAGTTACTGAAATTGTTCATGTTGCTGTTGTAGTTGTTGAATTAGGCGAAATGTGTGTTATGGCTTGTATTTACACTAGAAATGTTCCACATTTTGTAAACTGTTGTTGTGCCAAAGGTTGCTGTTCATGTTGCTAAAAAAAGTTGCTGAAATTGTTCTGAATTTGATGTTGTAGTTGCTGAAATTGGGCTGAAATGTGTGTTATGGTTTGTATTTACACTGGAAATGTTACACACGAAATTTGTCCTCCGGCTTCTAAATTATTCTACTTCATGGTTGTAGTCTAGATTGTGATTCAGTTGATTTGAGTTTTAATAGACTTGGTGGTATGGTATGTTGTTAGTATTTGTGGAGGAACATCAGCTTGTTTTGAGTTATTCCTAATTTTATATAGTAATTGGCATGAGTTGTGGTGATGATGATGTCATATTTATGTTGGTGTTAGTGACATCAAATAATATTTTAGAGCTTTACATTGTGGCCTGCTTTCAGTCTAGATTCTGGGTTTTCTTTGGAAAGAAGGGTTCTTTGCTGAATTTTATTGGGAAATTACAAATCAATGAAAAGTAAAGAAAATAAATTAAAAAACATGAATGTGCAGGAGGCCTTTGTAAAGTAAACTCACAATTTATGCTTATACTAGAGCAGAGATCCACTCATTTTTCTGAATTTTATGGAACTTGTGATGGAACTTGAATTCAGTGTATTTTGTGGAACTTGTAATAGAATTTGAATTCACTACTTCACATAGAAGATATGTTCTCTAAGAGAACATGTCACAATCTTGTTTTTTAACATCCCTGCCAAACTATCAAGTAGCAGTTACTTACAATCAATCTCCACACATCATACAATGTTCATTACCAACCTTTTTTTTCCCTTCCATATTTCCATACATACACCAGGTTCAACAAAAAAAAAAATTTCTGTCCCTGTCTCTGTATTTATGAATTCAAATACATACATACACCAGGTTCAACAACAAAAAAAAAAAATTATGTCTATCTCTGTATTTATGAAATCAAATACAAAAAATCAAAAACAGGTTAAACCAGGTTAAGATCATGAAGCGTTGCATAATCAAAAACACAATCAAGAAACAGAGAGAGAGAGAGAGTCTGTTTGCTTGTGTAAGGAGAAAGAAGGAAAAGGAAAGGCATCGGCCGGATCCGTTTCAGGAGCTTCTTGCCGTCGTCGGGAGTGGGTCACCGATGAGGGTGGGTTCGGTAGAGGAGAAAGGGGCTAAGTGAAAGTGAAAGTGAGAGTAAGTGTACAAAAGCTGTATATAGGTTTGGGCGGGAAACGAAATTCAATTTGTTTTATTTTATTTTATTTTTTATAGCCGTTGGATTTGCAATTGCTGATCTCAGCCGTTGCCAGTGGGAAATGAAAGAGAGGCATCAAGGAGGAGATCTGGACTCTACTTTTCCACCTTCTCTTTTCTCTCATAGGTTAGGTTTCGTAAAGATGGAGACAACAAGGTGAGGATTTATAAAAAATTTTATTTTTTAAATAATATCAAAAAAATTTAGGGATATTTTGGAAAGATAGTTAAAAGTTGAATTTTAAATTTTTTTTTTTTTTGAAAAAAGGTGTAAAAAATATAAGAAATGATATAACTTAAAATGAGTTAAAAGTTACATTCAAAATGAGTTAAAAACTAGAATGTAACTTTTAACCCACTTTCCAAAAAAGGCCTTAATTGTGAATTGTTAAGCTTCATTTGAGAAGTGAGTTGGTTTTTTAACTTTTTAACTATTTTAGCTTAAGTTAAAAAGTTCATTTGAATTGATTTTTTTGATTTTGGTAAAAAAAAAAATGAAATAATTATAATTTAGATATAATATTTTATTTTATTAATTTTTAATTTATTTATTTTTATAATTAATTTAGACCAAAAATTTAAATTAAAAAAATTCAGTTATCAAACGAAGGTTTAGTAAACTCTTTAGATTTTAATCATCCACCTAGGGGTGTAAATCTAGCCCTGCCCGATCCATGTCAGGTCTCACGAGCTCTCGTCACGGGTCAAAAAATTAGGCCCAAGCCCAAGCCCAAGGATATTTGGGCTTGGGCAGGGCAAGCCTCAGGGCGACCCGATGGGCCTGGCCTTCGGCTTAGGCTGGCCTGATCATTTTTTTTGTTTTTTTAATTTTTTCTACTAAAATTTTATTATTTTTCACTAAAAAATATATCGGACATTGGCCCAAGCCTTCAGTGAGCCTTAAACGGGCCGATGGGTCAGGTCAGGTTTCAAAATAATGACTCAAGCCCCAGCCTAGAGGCTCGGGCTGGACTCCGACTTGGGCCCAAACGAGGCTAAATGGGCTAGGCCCACCCCAAGTCACAAATAAGATTCGAACTGACCACGAACCGCAAATGTACGCTCTACATCCACCACACAACCTATTTTGGTGTTAAAACATAAAATTTATTTTAAAGAAACAAAAATTTAAAGACAAATAAAATTATAGAATTTTTTTTTGGTCCCCAATTAAGCAACTAGAGAGAGAGAGAGAGAGAGAGAGAGAGAGAGTTTGAAGAAAAGAAAATGGTGGCGATATCGCTGTACAGAGGGAACCTCCACAGAGTCCCAGACGTTCCACGGCGATGGCTAATGCCAACCCCCAAAATCACCCTCAAAGACTTCCGAATCCTCCTCAACCGCCGCTCCAGAGCCCTCTCTCGCCTCCATTCCTCCTCCACCACCTCCCCTATCCCTAACCCTTATCCTAACCCTAATGTCAAACAAGAAGAAGACGTGAAAGAGAATGATTCTCTTCCTCCTCAGTCAGATCCACCAAACATTACTATTACTCGTCATCCTAAAGAAGAAGAGACTTTGAAGGAAGAAGAGGTCAACGATCGGAAGGAATCGGATGGTGGTGATGGCTCTGATGCATCACCGGATGCGAAACCGCCACCTGAAGTTCCTCAAACGGCCACCAATCCTGTGGATGCGATTGCTAATTCACAAGACGAAAAGTCGCCGGAGAGTTTGGAAAAGCCGAACCTTGAGGTACTGGTTATTGTTATGGTTCTTGGGGTTTGATTGCTTTTGTTTAAATTGGATGTTTTGTAGTTGAATGTGCTGTGAATATGTGCAATTTGACTTAATCAATACTAGTATAATTTAGGAGGAAAAAAAAAAATTTAAAATTTGTGATATCCACTTTGCAAATTTGAGAAGTTGTAGATTAAATTTAAATTACAAGGAATCAAGGATTGAGGTAATTGATATGGAAATTTGTAATAAGCAAAAAAATTGTGGGTTAATATGATTTTTCGAAAGAAGCAAGTTTACATTTATTTACGTCCAAATATGTCACTTCTTAAAAAAAATAAAATTAAGAAACTGAAACACTACACTACACACCCGAATAAGGAACTAGAAGTGCATAAATAAATAAAGGTTGACATATCACTATAATTGCTTTTGGGATTGATTCATGTGAAATTACCACTGCCAAATCATTACAACCTGCATTTTTTTCTGTTTGTAAAAGCAGGACTCCAATAAAGCCTTTCAAGTTGCAATGTTCTACTAGTACTAGTGGGTACAAAGGTGCTCTTTACTTGAAATAAATTTGAAGTTTGAGTGATGGAAACTTGATTTGTTACTATATTGTTAGTAAAAACCTTTTCATTTTTTTTCTTAATGAACAAATCAATCTATCCTTAAGTTTATACTTTAAGAATTATGGTTGTTGGAACCTAAAATTTTCAGCACTATTTATTAAAGACTAAAATATTTCATTACTTGAATATTTATCATTTTTTTTTTCCATTACTTGATTTTTTATTTTATCTAACATGCTCTTAGTCAAGCTAAGCATTTCTACCCAGATGGCTGCATCAATGTCTTTAATCTATCCATTTTGTTGTGAAGGTAGGTAAGCTTCAACTCATTAGTCATGACAATGTGTATCCGCATATGTAAGTAGTAGTACATAACCCTCCCCATTAATAATGCTTCTATTTTGTAGCCTTGATGAAAACTTAGTGGAAGGGAAGGCCAGGGAAAACCTTTGAGAAAGGAACCACAATTTCTCACCTACTATTTTGTTGAGTAGAAAGGGAAAGAGAAGGAAGGACATAGGGTGCTATTCTTCACTTACATGTTAAGACAAGTTCTTAATTGAAGAGTGGAAACTTAACGAAAAAGTTTCTCTCTTTCCCTCCTTTCTACTTGCTTTTGGGAAGAAAGAAAATGTTGGGCCTAGAAGTGATCTTTCTTCCTTTTTCTTACCTATCTTTTTCTTTCCTAACAGATGATGAAAAATCTCTCCATTTCATTCCTTTCCTTCTTCCCTCGTCTCTCACAATCTTCCCTCCTACCAAGTACCCAGTGGAGGTTTAGGCAAAGAATAAACAGAAACCACTCTTGAATAACTTGAGACTTTCTTAGGAAGCTCAATGTGAGGTGTATTGTTGACAGCATGAATACCTAGAGTGTTGGCTAATATCAGTATAGGCATTTGGAATGAGTATGAGCTCTATGAAAAGAGGAAATGTAAACACAGTTTATATCTCCATGTAGGAACCACTGAATGTGCTTGAAATTTGATAAGATTTGGAGATTTACATGGGTGTGCATTTGTGTCTATGAACCTAAAAAATAAGATATTAGTGGAAAACTTGTTGGGCTAGTACTGATAATAAGTTTTATGATTAGAATCAGGGGATATGCATTTGAGATGGATGCATCTATTGATACATGCCAGGGGATATATATATATATATGAATAACAAGTGGTACTCCAATTTCTTTCTTTATTTTGTTTTATTTTTTTTTGTAAAAATGGCAAGGATAATAAAAACAAGTGGGAAGGATAATTTCAAATTCTAAAACTACATACTGCTTTGAAAATGTTTCCTTTTTTTCCACTTGCTCTTTAACTTGGTTTTCCATGGTTGAAGTTCAACATATGTGACTTGTAAGACCATGTAGCTGAGGACTGATATTTTGCCACATCATGAACAAGAAGTGCTATTTGAGTTTATCTCTGCAATGGCTTAAGAGAGAACTTGAGATACAAGGTGGTCTAACGTTTCCCACAGCTGTTATGTTAATAACTTGACAATGACACCCTTCAAAATAAAATAAAATAATTAACTTCACAATGACAGCAGTAAAGGCATATTCACAGTCAAAAAGATTGAAAGGCGAAGGAATGAAGCTTATTCCCTGTCTCTTCCTTTCACTGTTTCCATTTTTAAGTAAATAAAATATATGTTTTAAAAACTAATATTTGATCTTGAATTTTTATTGCAGATTTTGATTGCAGCTCATAATTGTAAATGTCAAAACAAACAATGTTGATTATCATCTCCATGGCCTTTAATTTAGTTGATACGAGAATTGTCAATTTGGATATCGAAAGAGTTGTAAAGTCTAGGAAACTTACCTACAAAGTTTTAGTTTGAATTCAAAATGAAATAATTAAGTAAAAGAAGACAGAGGAGGATGGAAATTAACATAACTAACTAATTCTGTTATGTATTATCTGTATCCATCGGATGTACTTAATAAATAAATAAGGTGTACCGATCATATGTGAGGGGAGCTTCTTCAGTACTCAGGCTTGTGCTTTTTCTTTCTTTCTTTTTATTTATTTATTTATTTATTTATTATTATTTTTTTGACGTCTATGCAAGGACAATCATTAGTGCACCATGTTTTGAGCTGTGAGTCTCAATGATGTTGAACCTTTCAGACTGATTTTTAAATAGTTTACCTTGAGACTTGCGTTGAGGGTAGCTCATGCACGTCATAAGCCCCTTTCATAACCAGCAGTGACAGTTCTTGTATTGTATTAAGTAACTATTGTTATTTCCTCTTACGCCTCTTATTGGTTCTTATTTTTTGAAGTGCCAGACAAACAACAAAGTGGATGCCTTGAGTGATAAAGAGAAAAGAAAAAAGGAAGTCGAGGACAAGTTGCAAATTTTGAATGCAAAAAAACATAGTTTAGTACAAGTGCTGAAACAGGTAATTTTATATTTCATTGCCATCTTTTATGGTTGAAGAGTTTCTTGGTATTTGCAAACATTGTAAGATTATAAGACCTTTTGTTTACTACATCTTTTCTCTGCAATAATTAGTAACTAGGCTGTAATTGGTGATGTTTAACAGATATTGAATGCGGAAGAAGAATTAAAGAGGCGAAATAGCACACAAGGATTAGGAATTCGCCCATGTATTCCACTTCAAGTGGATGCTACAAATGATTCTGGATCGATGACTAGGCTTGCTACTCCTAGGGTGGGCTCAGAGGGAAACCTTGGCGGTGATATGGAAGGAGGAGAAGCTGATGATGTTTCAAACCATAATATGCATTCCCGCCATTTGCTTCGAATGAGCAGTACATCACCATCTTCTGATTCTCCTCATAGAAGGCCGGCCTTTAGTGTGGTAAAGTATATGAAATACCCATCTTCTAAGAAGCAAGGACACTTCTAAAAAGGTGCCATGTCCGAAGTTTGAAGAAAATAACTTAGGTTTCAATGATAAACTAAAAACAATGAGAATTTATACTTATTAATTCTTCCTCTAGAGTTTTTAATTTGAAGGATTCTAGAGCTGAAAATATGAATAGAACTTTCTAAAATAGATATTAGACTTTTTGTTTGCACTTCTTTTCCAATATGTACAATGTGGAAAGTGATTTTTACTATTTTGATGTAATTAAATATATATGTATATTTGTAACATAAAAAATGATAAGGAAAAAAAAAAAAGAGGAAAAAGATATTAGGCTCATGTATACATATAAAGATATATATATGTATATTTATTTAATGTTGTGTCCTTACCTTGCCCAGTCCTGATGTTTTCAAAAATTATTGCGTCGGTGTATCCATACTGTGTGTTGTGTCGTATTTGTGCTTTTTAGCCCATCCCATCTTTTTTGCTGAATGCTACCTGTGATACCAAATTTGGTCGAACTCTTGGTGACAATTCGTCCATGTTGAAATATTAGTGATAATCTGCTACAAACTCAAGGCCTTGCCCTATTTTTAGGAAAGACTTGCTTTAAAATGTATTAATTTTAGTTACGGCATTTATTGCAGGTTCCACATACTTCTCGAGCAAACTTGGCTGTTGTTGCCGGCAGTCCATCACGCTTTGCTCCCACGGGGCACCAAGGCCACCCTGCAAATCTGCCAACGGTCTCTGTATCCGGAACAAGTTATATGGCCTCCTCTCCATCTCCTTCCCCTGCAGCGTCAGGTGGCACTTCAGCATTTCGAGACGCCAGATTGCCTAGTCCATGGAATTAGAAGCTTTGCTGCCTACATTTCACATCTTGAGGTGATTTGACCTATTGAGCCGCATTTAGATTGCCTGCTTTGAACTTGTTCAGTAGAACATGTGCTGAACACCCAGTTTCCAAGCTGTTTTTGCCGGAGCTTATAGGTCAGAAGCAAGTACAAATCTCTTTTTTCACTCTTTTGTTTATCTATTAAAGATCCATGTCTTGTCAGCTACATTGTTGTAAATTTAAGCATGTTAGCTAGTCTTACAGATACGATCTGTAAATGTGTTTGAAGAAATGAAATATGCAGACTGAGTCAGAGTTTCTCTTTTCATTATCTTCGTAGTTTTATGATGATCCACAGCTATTGTTCCTAATCTTAATCAATTTTGTTGCTGAGGAAATCTGTTTGGTAAACAATTCTTGAAAATAACCTAATGAAAGCGGTATGAAACAATGTGTTTTTAAAGGTTTTATTATCTTCGTTTTTGAAAATATCAAAAACAACGAAAACACAACTAAACAGACTGAATTCAAACCCCCTAATGCCACTGTCCGTACACAATCTAGTGCCTCTGCGGATTCTGATAAAATCCATATTGGAAGTAGGAGCATAAAAATGATCCGTGGCTCGTGAGCTGTCCAAAGTCTGTTCGCTGTCTGGGATGGGTCCTGCCCAATTAGACCTGATTAGGTCCGGGCTCAAACCCAACCTGGGATGGATCCGGGTGGGCTGGCTAAATTTACACCCCTAATTGGGTTGGGAGTGACAGGGAGGTAGATTAGGAGACTGTATTTTGTATAACGGGTATATTATAATGATATATTTCTCTTACATGTGGCCTTCAGTACAGTACGATAGTATATTTGTATGAATTTTACGCAAAATATCACATTAAAAAATGCCACCTTGGTACCTCCCTTTCATCCTATAAAACTGATACATCACGGCAATAAATTTCTTTCACATTCATATGAGTTCAAAAGTGTCGGCTCCATATGCATGTGATAGAGAAAACATTATCGTAATACACTTGTTACACAAATTGCCACTTCCTTAAATTTGACCTCATATCTTTCTAAAATATGAATATAAAAATAGATTTAAAGGGTTGTTTGGCATGTCCTAAATAAGTGTATTTTTTAACTTTTTAGACTAAAAAGTTGAAGAAAAAAAAATGATTGTTTGGAATAACTTTTTGACTTTTTATAAAAAAAATGTGTATTAAAAAATTGTATTAATTAGTGTATAGGAGAAGATTGGGATTAAATAAGCGGCACCGTGGGATAATTCACGACAGTGTGGGCAGAGTGTAGCTTGGGATATGATTCCCTGCTTTTCAGACATTAAATTGGAGGTGTTGTTCGGCCCGTGGGGGCCTATCACGAGTCCCATTTTGCTAATCAAAATCGTTCAATGTGTAGAAATTGTCGAGTGCTATATGCTTGTTAAAAATCACATTGATCGGATATCGATAACTATTTGATCGAATTAGTTTTTTTTCAACCGTTAACTATAACACAAACCATTTTATAAATTTTAACTGATTTGATCATATAGTTACTGATATCCGATTAACGTGATTTTTTACAGGCATATAGTACTCGACGAGTTCTACACATTGACGGTTCAGATTATTAAAACGAAACCTGTGATGGGCCCCTACAGGCCGAACAGCATCGTGTTATTTGTGCATCTAAATAAATGCAATTTTTCCAAAAAGGCAGCTCCGCTTGTGGGACGGGAGAGTTGTCTGAAATATAATTATGTGTTAAATTAATTTTTTAATATTTTTTTTATGAACAATGATAATTTTTTAACTTTTTGAACAATTTTTTAATTTTTTATCTTTTTAAGATATGTCAAATCACGCCTTAAACTAATATTTTATATGATGAGTACGTCACCATAATACATTTGTTTCTTATATAAATGTGAGTTCCATAAATGTAAACTCTACAAGTGTAAAAGAGAAATATATTATCATAACGTATTCGATACATAAAATATACATTCCATCCCTATATCTGACACCCTCACCTTCTTTTAATGTGGTAGAAAATTGTAGCTCTTGATTGTATTGTTTCATATACTATTTTGTTTGTATGCGGCTTATCTTTTCTCTATTTTTTTTTAGGAGGATGCATCAATAAATTTCAAATTTGTATCTTGTAATCCATTTGGTCCTATGAATTTTCTTATGAACCATTAAGTCCTATCACAATGTTAATGACCATTAAACATCAAACACATCATCGTCAAAACAACATCATCATCATCAAAACAACTTCAAATATCACATTAAACATTATTCATCATCATCAAACATTAAACATTAAACATCATCATCAACATTAAACATTAAACATCATCAAACATTAAACATTAAACATTATTCATCATCAACATTAAACATTGAACATCAGACATAAAACATTATTTTTCAACATTAAACATTATTCATCATCATCAAACATTAAACATTAAACATTAAACATCATTAAACATTAAACATTAAACATTATTTATCATCAACATCAAACATCAAACATCAAACATAAAACATTATTCTTCAACATTAAACATTATTCATCATCATCAACATTATTCACCCAAAAAAAAACATCAACATTAACATTAACACAGTGATGTTCTTGAATGTTCTTGAATATCGGATGTGTGATATTCGATCGAAATCATGAACACAGTGATGTTCTTCCCTCAAATCCGTCAAACCGAAGAAGAACATCAGACCGACTGAAACCACCGGATGTGTAATGTTCTTCCCTCAAATCCCTCAAATCCCTCAAATCACCACCGGATGTGTGAAATTCGATCGGATGTGTGATGTTCTTCCCTAAAATCCCTCAAATCATCAACACGCTGAAACCACCGCCGAGTCCCATGGAGATTGCGTTGGCGGCGACCTCTGCGGCGGTAAGAGTGAGGTCGGCGGTGGTGTTTACAGAGAGACGGCGGCGTTGGAGGGAGGAGGAGGCCATGGCGAAGGAGGCCATGGCTGCGGAGGTCGATCGGGACTCTCAGCGGCGGTGAGAGTGAGGTCGGCGGTGGTGTTTACAGAGAGACGGCGGCGTTGGAGGAAGGAGGAGGCCATGGCCGCGAGGTCGATCGGGGCTCTCGGCGGCGGTGAGAGTGAGGTCGGCGGTGGTGGAGGTCGATCGGGAGGTGAGGGAGAGGGAGAGGAGTAGGGTTAGGGTTAGGGCTAGTGGTGGGGAAGAGGAAGAAATAGGAAGAGTGGAGAAGGAAACCCAAACATGGTTCTGGGAAGTGGAGATCTCGCCCGCCGTGAAGTGTTCTTAATCCAAAGGTTCAAACCTAGATTCAAAACCAGATTTAAACCGTGAAGTGTTCTTGGGGTTTTGATGATGTTAATGAGGTTGTTGATGTTACTGATGATGTTAATGAGGTTGTTGATGTTACTGATGTAGATAGTGGGACTAAATGGTGCATAAGAAAATTTGTAGGACTAAATGGTATAACTTTCTACCACATAGGATTTACTGGTAATTTTTCCTTTTTTTTTAATATATATATTTTTCTCAACAACTTCCGTGATGATGACTGGGCTATACCTGTAAGTATTGCAAATTTAAAGAAAATGAGACCATTCAGTGGAGTCCGGATCCTCTCCAGCCTTCCTCTCCAGCCCTTCCTCCGGTCAACGGCTACGATTTGGCCACGTCACCCCTAAAAAAATCTAAGGCTCAGATTAGCTAAACAAAAAAAAAAAAAAACTGAATTTCAAGAAGCTTTGCAATGGACAGTTCGTGTGTTCACAAGTGCTTTGACTCTTCTTTCCCTTTCACATTCATGGCATATTTGGGTCTTCAGTTTTTCCAAATCCTTCGGCAACCCTCACGCACCACCGCACCCGCCGGACTCCTCTCCCCCACCTCCACCCTTACTAGCTTCAGCCGATCTAACACCACCCTCTCCCATTCTTCTTCTAGATCTAAATTTTTTCAGAGCAAAATTCATGTACAAATCAATAACTCTCCAAAAACAATATAAAGAAAGAAATAAAAAAATCGAAGAAAAGAAAGAAATTGAACCAGAACTAAAGTGTTGAATTTGGATGACTTTATGTGGCTTGAATTTTAGAGAGAGAAAGTGGGTTTGCTTCAAATTTGTGGCTTGATGATTTTAACATTTGATGATCTTAAAAGCTGTTAAATTTTAACATCCAACTGTTTCTTTGAATCTGGGATTTTAACTTTTAAACAAACCCAGATTTTTTAAATCATGATTTTAATCCATGATTCAAAGAAAAGATTTGCAGATTTTTTAAATCTCTGAAACTTTGGTGGTAAATTTGCATATTTTAGATTAGCCATCGTTGGGAAGAGACGAGGGAGGGAGGGAGGGAGAGAGAAGAGTGATTGGTCGTCGGTAGCGTGGATCGGTTGTTGTTGTCGACCGTTGGGAATAGAGAGATGGAGAAAAGAGGAGAAGAAAGAGAGAGAGCACAAGCAATGTAGCACAAATTTTTTTTTTAAGCTAATCTGAGCCTTAGATTTTGTTAGGGGTAACGTGGTCAAATCCTGGCCGTTGATCGGAGGGAGGGCCGGAGAGGAAGGCTGGAGAGGATCCGAACTCCATTCAGTGATATGAAACTACGTGCAATTGAACTCTTTTGTACTTTTTTTTTTTTTTAAATAGTACAAATAAATATGTAATAGCTTTGTTGTATCACACTGCTCATCTTTCGTCTCTTTATTGGCCCGTTTAGTGTAACTATTAAAACAGATTATAAATTATAACTTAACATATTATAAATTATGACTTTAATTAGAAATTGTTAATCTGTTTGGTGTAACTATTGAATTATAGATTTAAGTTGCTGAATAGTGTTTGTTAAATAAATTATGAAGTAACTTTTTCAATTAACTTTTATTTTTTGTTATTCACTACTTGTCTACATTTCTCATTAAAAATAATAATAATCATCTATAGTCTATTTGGGTCTTTTTCTATTTTTAAAAAAATAAAAAATAAAAAAATCTGAGAATATAACCGTAAATTAACATGTCTACAGTAGAAACTGATAATCAGAAATATGGGATGAGCAGCTTCTTAGAATCAACTTTTTTGAGTTAAAATAAGTTGTTAGAATCAGAAACTGTTTGAAATAAGTTTAACCAAATAGTCCAAAATAACTTTTCCAAAACTAAAAGTTATAAATTAACTAAAAAAAATCCAAACAAACACCCCATTATAGATTTGCAAATCTATACTACTTACTCCCCATGTTACTTTGCTCCCTCAACAGTATCAACAACTTTCATTCAAGAATGTTGTTTATTATAAAAATTTATTTTAAATTTTACCTTAAAAGTAAGTGGGAGAAATAGATTTAGGTCATGTTTGATTGGAATATATAAGAGCATCTCTATCTCTTTCCGTATATTACTTTTTTACTCAAAATAAAGAGTTTTTTTTGTCAAAACATATCCCCAGCAGTTCCTCTATCCAACCCTCCAAATATAAGTATTGCTACAGCGACTCCGTACAAATAGAGAGTCACTGTAGCTCCTTCATATCTGATAAATTCTTATTTTATAGGTGCAAAGGAAGTTCCCCGGATGTCCCCCCAGACATTCCTCCAGATGTCTCGTGAGAGTCCTGGAGCTAAAGAAGAAAAATGTCCAAAATTAGGTTAACCGGTCGACCGCTCGGCCATCTGGGCGGTCGACTACCCGGACGACCGCCCCTTTGCTTTCCTCTGCTGCTACTTCTTGCTATGCTATGCTGTTGTGCTTATTTGTTTTTATTATTTTATTATTAAAAAAATATTTAATTATAGAAATAATTAAAAATATTATTTTAATAGAATAGAGAAAGATTAGGGAGTTTGTTGGGGGAAATAGATAAAAAAACTAATTCTTAAAATAGAGAATGAATTTTTTAATAATATTTTAGAGTAAAATTTAGATAGTCTGATAAGAATGCTCTGATAAGGAATGTATCGTTTTAACTGGATACAAGAATAAAGAAAAATATGTGTATCTCACTTATTTATGTCCTTTGTTTGGTTATTAGATATACAATTCGGTGATATGTTATAGGAAAATGTTTGGGACCCCTACAAAGAAGGATTCCCACGACCTCCACTGATGTATTAATCATTGATGTGTTTGAATTTTTTTTGGGATTGTGCCTAACAGTGACATGAAAGGTTCAGATCATTTTGAGGGTTGTGAGGATTGTATTTTGTGGGGATCTTTATCATTACTGTATATTATATGTCTAAAAAACATAGGATATGTCACACAACACACATTCTATGATATTGCATATCTCCCATCACAGGATATGAGTTATCATACATTTAACGATAAAAAATAAACTCTTTTCTCATCCCATGACTTTATAGTATATATAGGAGTATTTTGGGAAGTTGGTAAAAATTTGACTTTTTGACTTTTTTAGTTTATTTTGTCTTTTTATAAGTAAGTTATGTGAGAGGTGATATAACCCAAAATTAGTAAAAAGCTGGAAGCTGGCTTTTTACCAGCTTCCTAAAAGAGCACATAATCTATTTTATATCATAAATATATTATCTCATCCTATATCTCTAAGTATTACATATGCTCGCCAACCTCTTATATTCAATCCAATCAATGTGAGTAGTTAGTGAAATGTGAATCATATCCACAATCAACAATGCTTGGTAGTTCAAATTTTCATGGTTTGAATGTCTCAAAACAACGTCGTTTTGATATATTCAGACAACACAATTTCGAACTATCAAGCATTTTTCATCCAAAACATATAATAGTCCATTGATTTACTTTCCTTAAATTTTTTTGATATTTTTTCTAAGGTAGGTGTTGTTGATTTTCATTCCCCTTCCAACCAAAAATTGCATGACGAAAGAACCAAAAAATTTTGTCCACCTCCGTGCCAAAATGTTGAGGTCATGACTCAGCCAGCCATGTTTGATTTTATTAGATATAAAATTCGGTGATATGTTATAGGAAAATGTTTGGGATCCCCACAAAGAAAGATTCTGACGACCTCCACTGATGTATTAATCATTGATGTGTTTGAATTTTTTTTGGAATTGTGCCTAACAGTGACATGAAAGGTTCAGATCATTTTGAGGTTGTGAGGATTGTATTTTGTGAGAATCTTTATCATTACTGTATATTATATGTCTAAAAAACATAGGATATGTCACACATCACACATTCTATGATATTGCATATCTCCCATCACAAGGTATGAGTTATCATACATTTAACGATAAAAAATAAACTCTTTTCTCATGCCATGACTTTATAGTAGATATAGGGGTATTTTGGAAAATTGGTAAAAAATTGACTCTTTGACTTTTTTTAACTTATTTTGTCTTTTTGTGGGTAAGTTATGTGAGAGGTGATATAACTCAAAATTAGTAAAAAGTTAGAAGCTGACTTTTTACCAGCTTCCCAAAAGAGCACATAATCTATTTTATATCATAAATATATTATCTCATCCTATATCTCTAAGTATTACATATGCTCGCCAACCTCTTATATTCAATTCAATCAACGTGAGTAGTTAGTGAAATGTGAATCATATCCACAATCAACAATGCTTTGTAGTTCAAATTTTCATGGCTCGAATGGCTCGAATATCTCAAAACAACGTCGTTTTGATACATTCAGACCACACAATTTCAAACTATCAAGCATTTTTCATCCACAACATATAATAGTCCATTCATTTACTTTCCTTAAATTTTTTTGATATTTTTTCTAAGGTAGGTGTTGTTGATTTTCATTCCCCTTCCAACCAAAAATTGCATTACGAAGGAACCAAAAAATTTTGCCCACCTCCGTGCCAAAATTTTGAGGTCATGACTCAGCCAGCCATGTTTGATTTCATTTTTCATATATTTGTTTTTAAAAACAAAAACAAGGAAAAGTTTGAAAAAATACTATCCATTTTCATGACCTTGTTTGATTTAGTTTTTTCAAAAAAAATTTTGAGTTTTTTTTTAATATCTTTAGTAAACTTTTTATATATTTTAGTTAATTTTTTTTAGATGCACCTAAAAAATAAATATTTGTAATTTTTTTCAAAAAATGTAAACTAAAGACAAAAAAAATTAATTTTTATGTTTTATTGTCTTTGGTGATTTTTTATTTTCACAAATATTTTATTGTTTAAGTGTAACCTAGATTTTTTTTTTTTTAGCCAAGATTGTGAGATGTTAGTTTGTTAGTAAAGTTAAATTACAACTAAAGGAGTCGCCGCTGCTCCATCAGCTCGAACACTTAACATTTCCCTAGTCACACCCTAAGGTATAATCTAGATATCTAAAAAGTATAAAAAATAATAAAAATAAAAATAAACCAAAAACCCAAAAAAAAAAAAAAATTCAAAAATTAAACGAAACAAGTTTTGTTTTGTTTTTTTGTATTTTTTTGTATGTATCTATGTGTGTGAATTCAACTTTTGAAAATTGTAAAAATAATTTTAAAATGTTTCATAAAAAATAGGTGTCCGAAAAACAACTTTCAAAAAAGGAAAAAAACCAAATAATTTTTTGTGTCACATTCCCCTTTTTTTTTGTTATAATAAAATAAAATAAAATAGGAACGTCATGGATGTTATGTGTTACGTGTACAAGGTATGGATCTTATGTGTTACGTGTACAAGGTATGTTGAGTTATTAAGCTTTGACCTCTAGAGGACAACCATTATTAAACTAATACAAGAATATTATTCAATCTTATTCACCCATAAGAAAGAATATTATTCAATCATCAAACTATAATTATAATTATTAATTAAGGTTCAATGATGGTACATAGCTCTAAATGGAGCTATAGGGAGATGGAAAAGAGAGAGAATAGAGAGAGATAAAGAGAGGAGTGTGAGCTCCACCTTCACATGGCCGCATCATTAGAACTCTCAAATTAGTGCTCTCAAACATTATTCATTAAGGTTGAATCTTAAGGCAATTTGGAAATATTTTATTTTATTTTTTATTTTATTTTATTTTATTTTTTTATGGATTTGAATTATGAATCTACGAATCAAAGAAACAACTGCCTCTTGCATCATGAATTAAATGCACGCTTGTTAAATGAATATGACTCCTCATCATGTAATATTTTACTCAACAATATACATGTCCAAAAATTTTGATAAAAAATTTACTCAAAATAATGAAGTTTTCAATTATTATGTTAATGTATGTATGGTATATATTGTATATGTATTATATATAGTATATATTCCTATATATTTCCTAGATATGTTTGTATTGTTATAGTTAAATTTCTTATAAGATTCTTAACATATATATACAAGCCTTCTATTGTATAGATTAATTCATTAAATACAATACATATTATTTTCTCTCTCTCTCTACTATTGTAACATGGTATCAGATGTGGAAAGAAATTGTTTAAACATGACCTCAACATCGGTTTGAGAAAAGACAGGGGCAGATGAATTTAAAGGCTCTCTTAACATATTATACAACAATGATAGAGACCACTAATTTTGGAGCTCTAAAAAGATCACTAATGACATGACACTCAATAAAAAAAGAAAAAAAATACAACACCAAGGCCAAAACATCAAATCATTCATGGTGGAGTCCACTGCCACATCATTAGTGGTAGCACTAATTAGTGCTCTCACTCATTTTCCCATACCATATTATAGGGTTCATTGATCACATAAAGATATTTTTGAATAAAATTTATGGATATATCTAATATATACTTGGACATATGAGAGAGATATTGTGCATTTTGTCAGCAAAAATACTATAAATTTTAAATAAATTATCAAATATTCTATATAAAAATTTTATTTGTAGAAGTGATATACAAAGAGTTTGCCGTCCTTTCAGTTTTCAATTTGAATTGGAAGGTGCCACACAGGCCCATGAGACTGACTATAGATTTCATTTGAATAATCTAAACATTGTTTATTTTGTAAAATATTTTGTATATATCATTTATTAAAAAATTAAGTTGATATAATAATTACAACATTTTCAATTTATCGGATTAATTTTTTAAAAAAAGAAAAAAAAGAAAGAGATGGCAAATGTATTTTTTAAAATAGATCCTTTATTTTTTGGATAAATTACATTTTGCCCACTTTATGTTTGTCTATTTTTTCACTTTAACTCTTAAAATTTATTTTTTCTTACTTTGGTTATTTATGTTTTAAGTTTTTCTCAATTTATTACAAAAACTAATATATCCAAAATTATAGAGAAAATAATACATTGCAGTCATGTGGCATAAAAATATTTTAGTATATATAACTTACAACTTTGATACAAACCTAAATCCTAATATAATAATATTTTTTTATATAAATTTACTTTATGATTAAATTGAGAAAAACTTGAAACCTGAATGGCCAAAATGAGAAAAATTAAACTGTAAAGACCAAAGTGAAAAAATGATCAAGCATAAAGGTGGAAAAGTATAATTTACCTATATTTTTTTAGTGACAAACGCAATAAAACAAAAGTATTATAATTATTAAATCAACTTAACTATTTTCATAGATGATATACCCGTATCATCTTACAAAATAAATAATTCAAATAATTAAAATAGATTCATAATAAACTCCATAAATCCAAACATTTTGAATAACTGAAATAAAACTCGTAATAATCTTCACGAACCCAAACTAAAATTTGGGAGGAAGTACAACCTTGTGTAAAATGAGAAGTTTGGAAACCCAAACATGCCCACTTAGAATTTTCTGAATGAGTGCTTGCGTGAAGTTTATGTGTAAAATAAATTTAAATTATAAGATAATAATTGTTTTTAAATAATATAAATTTGAATTTATAATAGGGTCATTTTTTGATAAATTCTTTTTCTAAGTATTTTATTTTATCTAACCCATATTATTTTTTAGTATTCCATTAAATCATGTTTAATGTAATATGACCAAATCATCCTTTCTAATTTTTTACACATCTTTATATTTTGAAACTAATACAAAATAATAGTACCATTTTATGGGAAAATTTCTCCCTCATTCTAAAGAAAAAATATTTCCCTTATTCTGTGGAGAAAATCTCTCCCTTATTCTAAAGGGACAATCTCTCCCGCATTCCAAAGAGAAAATTACAAATTATGAATTTTGAAACTTTTTATAATTTGAAAATTTTAAAAATAATGTAACAAAAAATATGAATGAAAATCAAAATATAATGTGAATGTTTATAGTAAACAACAAACATACAACTAACTTTTGAAAAAACAAAACATATATTAAAGTACAATATGAATATTTACAATAAACAACAAACATATAACTAACCTTTGAAAAAATAAAATTCATACCAAAATATAATGTGAATGTTCACAATTTATAATTAATATACAGTTAGCCTTAAAAAAATAAATAAAATAACTTATATCAATGTAAACATTTACACTGTAACGTGAAAACATAAAACAAAATTGGAAAAAGTGAAAATCGACTATTTCAATTGTTCAGTGGTAACAAAAATTATTGTTCAACTAACAAGCATAGTAACAAAAACAACAAACATACAATCAACTTTTGAAAAACAAAACTTATACCAAATTACAATGTGAATGTTCACAATTTAAAATTAATATACAACTAATTTAAAAAAAAATAAACTCATACAAATGTGAACATTCACATTACAATGTGAAAATATAAAATAAAAATTGAAAAAAATGCAAATCAACTATTTTGATTGTTCAATAGTAACAAAAATAATTGTTCAACCAACAAGCATAGTAAAAAAAAAAAAACAAAATACAACTAACTTTCGAAAGAATATAAAAAAAACACTTATACCAAAATATAATGTGAATGTTCACAATTTACAATTAATATACAACTAACTTTAGAAAAATTAAAATCATACCAATGTGAACATTCATACTGCAACATGAAACAAAATTAAAAGAAAAAAATAACTGTTTTAATTGTTTAATGGTAACAAAAAATGAATGTTCAAACAATAAGTATAGCAACAAATAACCAATAATATGTGAATATTCACATCTTGTAAAATATATAATTATGTTCATATCTATATTTTAACACTTATTTATCAGACTTTCAAATAATATGAAATGTGAACATTCACACCGATTAACAAAAAAATAGAAATAATGGCAGCAAGAGAATTAGAAATAAAAATAAAAAAATAAAAAACTCAATCACTCTAAAAATAGAAAAAATATCACCTTTCATCTTCATCAACATCTTTATCATTATCACTATCATTAACAATCTATGTAATTTCACCATTCCACCAATCCAAATTAAATCAAACTCACCTTTGAAAAATATGTTTGTAACAAAATTGGCTGGGCATAACTAGAGTTTCGACTTATAATAATGGAGAAATATAAAGTTTCGAACATAGAACAACAATGGACGAACACAGAACTTCAAACACAAAATGACAATGGAGGAACACAAAGTTTCACCTCAACAATGGAGAAACATAATATTATTTCACCACCATGTGTAAATTAGAGTTTCTAAAATTTACCAAAAAGAGAGTTTCGAAACCCTAGCACAAAGAAACAATATTACAAATGTGAATGAAACTGATCAAAAAGAAAAACTGAATAATGATAACTATCAAAATAAATGTAGTAACAAAAATGAAATGTGTATATTATTTTTTCATGTAATACATATAAATAATAGACATAAGGGTATAATAGTCCACAAACAATATAAATCAAGAAAAAAAGATCTTATGAAATAAAAGTATAAATATATGAGACTAATTAAGTTATAATTTTTCTTGATAAACTTATTGAATTAAAACACCTCTAAAATGGGATTTATCAATAAAAAAATCCTTTTATAATATTATTGTATATAAAATAATATATGAGTCGCATGTTAAGTATTATGCTCCTAGAACCACGCATGATTTTCCCCAAACAGATCAAGTCAAACACAGATTCTAGGACCAGCCTTCCTTCCCCTCCTTGTCCTCCGCACCCGGCGCACGTTAAAACAAACTACAACCAGATCTCACCGCACAAATCCCCATCCATTGAATCCCACCACCCCCATCTCCACCATCCTCAACCCCACTCCTCTCTCTCTCTCTCTCTCTCTCTCCACCAAAAAGGGTGAGCCTAAACACACACACCCTACTCCTTTTCCTCTTAAAACTCATCCCCACCGCCACCACCACCACCACCACTTGGCACACCACACCACCCACCGGCGCAACTTAGCAGCTCTAGACCCCCCAAAGACATCCATGGATCCCACACACAAAAAGCAACCCAAATCCAACTCTACCCCCTTCACCACCACCACCAAACCCAAGCACCCAACAGACCTAGATCCCACTATTGCCTCCTCAACCACTATCCACAACATCTCCAAACAATTTTCAAAGCTATACACAAATCATCAACGCAACTTAAAAAGACCAAACCCTCCTTCAAAACCCCAAATTGACAATACCCATTTCCATGCAAAACCCATGTCTGTTTCTGCAATTGAAGACACCTCTACCAAACCCACCTCCAAATCAAACTACCCAAATAGAAAAACTGTGGCTGAGATTGAAAAGGATAAGCTAAGGGTTGCAATTACAGGGGTCATAGTCAAGAAATCATCAAAGAAAGAGACGGCAAAGAAGGAATTTCATGAGGAGCATGATACAAAGAGACCATCCGTTTCACTCTCAAAGAGTCATGATAGTGGATTGAAGATTGCTCATGAAGGGGATGATTTGAAAAAACCACCATTTTCACTGGCTGTGAGTGGTGGTATGAGGAGGTCTTTTTGTAATTCTCAGGCTGAGTTGGCTGATTTCTTCAGCTGTTCTGGTGTGAAAGTGGTCTCTGTTGATATGCCACCATTCATGCAAGTCCATGCCGTGGATTGTGCAAGAAAAACCCATGATAGCTTGGAAAAGTTCACTTCCAAGACCCTTGCTTTTACTCTCAAGAAGGTACTCTACTGTGTTTGGGTGTTTTTGCTTCAATTTGAGATGTGGGTTTTTTGATTAATTGATTGATAGGGTAGGGTAAATTACTCTATTGGTCCTTGTGATTTTAATTTTAATTTCAATTTCATTAATTTAAGCTTCACACTTTCAATTTACCATTAACATTTTGTAAAACTAAGACCAAATTAAAATTAAAACATACTATTGGGACCTTGGGGTAATTTATTCATTTTTCTGTTGTGGGTAGGAATTGTTAAATGTGCACTTGAGTTGCAGAGGGATTAACGTTGAAACACAATTGGAAGTGTGAGGTTTATAGATGAAATTGAAATTATGGATCAAAGTGGAACACCTCTCAAACTGAGGGGACAGAGTAGTGTAATTTGCCCAATAGATTAATGGGTTTTGTGAATTTCTTGCAGGAATTTGATGGGGTTTATGGACCAGCTTGGCACTGTATTGTAGGCACTAGTTTTGGGTCTTTTGTGACGCACTCAGTAGGTGGGTTTCTGTATTTCTCAATGGATCATAAGCTCTATGTCCTCTTGTTTAAGACAACTGTACAAAGAGCAGATTGAAGATTGTTGAGGACAAGGAATTATTAAAAGCTTTTTGGTATACACAGGATTTTTGGAAAGCTCAAAAGCCTTAGCAGATGTTGTTGTTGGCTTCCTTTGCCAGCTTGTACTTTGGTTTGAGCAGATGTAAGTGTACAGATGATTTTTACAAATAAGTCACATAATGTAAGACTCGACTTTTGTTTCTCGATCCGTGTCTCGTTACGTTAAATTTTTTATAGCACTTAAGACATAGGTATATATATATATATATATATTTATAACTGTATGTCTGGGTTAGCACCTTTTCGGAGTGTTGCACTTCGACTAATCTCAAGGTTTTGAGCCGATCAATCAGGTAAACACACAGTGGTCCGCTAGTAGCCAACTAGGAGTGAAATTTGAATCTAAAACCTAAAAAAGAGCATATTCTTAGATCTCTGATCTCTTGTCCTCAACTAATTAGTTAGGCTATCTTGACGGGTTCTCTTTTAAGAATTTTGAAAACCCATTTACTTGGGCCTCTATGAACAAAGTAATGATTAAGTGGATCAATTATGTAGGAACTATCTAAAAGTGACTTTTGAAATCTTGACTCTTGCAGGATTTAGTCCAAAGGTTATCATGTGTATATGTGACTTTATTTTATTTACTATTTATTTATTTATTTTTGCCCTTGTTTTTATACTCAAGGTATTTATTAATAAGGCCTATTCAAAAACATGATTTCAATGTCTATTGTTCTATTTTGTTGTGTTTTAATTCAGAAAATTGTAAGCAATGTGATGGGAAGCTCTGAAGTTGCCACTCATTAGCTTAATTCAAGAGAATTTGTGTACATGATTTGAAAAAATAGAAAGAAGCAAAAATCAGGTGGTCAAAGGCAAGTTATGAATGGTTTTGTAATATTTTTTTATTTTTATTTTTTTTCATTGAAAAGTGATAGAGAATGATGTTGGTGACCACCAAATGATGTTGGTGAACTATTGTGTAGTTCCTCTCCTCAGATAGTTAAAAATTCATTTTTAATTTATTTTGGATCACATTCATCATATTTGTTTTTAGTTTTTTAAAATATTTTTTAAAAAATTTTACTTTCGTATTTTTTTATTTTTATTGATTTTTTTAATATTTTAAATAATTTTTTTAATTTTTAGACACACTTAACATAAATACATTTAAAAAATATAATTTTTATAAAAAAAATTTAAAAAAAATTCACTAAATACCAAAAATATAAAAAAAAAAATACAAAAATTTAATATATTTTTCGTGTCTTTATATATTTATTAATTTTTTAAAATATTTTTTCACAAATATTTTACTTTTTAAATATATCTAAATAAGGTATATCTAAAAAATACTCAAAATTTTAAAAATATTCACTAAAAAATACAAAAAAAAAAAAAACTCAAATTTTAAAAACTAAATTCAAAAAATAAAAATTAAATGCACTGATTATTTTTCATATTTTTGACAAAAAAAAATTAAAAAATTAATTTTTAACCAACTTTCTAAATATCTGAGCCCGTCAATTGTATTATACTAGGGATAACCCATACCTAAAGGCACGGTCAATAATTTTTTTGGTACCACACGGGCTACGAAATTCAATTGTAATAAATCAATTTAAAATGATATATCACTCCAGTTTAATACTTCACAAATAAGAAGTTGAAATTGTTTCTACATAGTAAATTGGCAAAAACATTCATAAATTTCAAATAACAAATTTCAAAATTACAGTCCAACTAATGAATTTTATATTACAGTGTAGTATAAGCAAATAATAGAATTTAAAAATATTTGCTAAAATTCAAGTCCAAACAACAAATTTTAAAATTCAATCAATGTCAAAATAACACATGTATAGCAAACCTTCAATAAAAGGATGTTACTAAATTAGTATCATAACTCGTAACCTTTTCGTTTTATCAAATTTCAATACCTTCAAGAAAAGGTGAACGAATATTTTAGTACAAAAGAGTAATCATCATATCTAACTAAAAATAATAATAATTAACCATCCAATTTAGAATGAGAGCCAACCAACTACACATATAAAGAGAAGCAACATAACCCAACGTTTTCAATACGGATCAGCCACCTACAACAAAATCACTTGCCTAAATTCACTTTAAAAAACCAATAGCTATGAGAAATCGCATCAATACATATGAGAAATCAATAAAATGATTCTTTAAAAGCAACTCTAATTTGACAACAAAATGAACTCATTGCAATAATAAAAATAATTTGAAGTACAATAACAAATGCATGAATAGCTTAATATAATATTATTGAATCAAATGATTTTACGGTTTCAATTTGAACAATACCAAAAAAACTCAACAAACCCATGTTTAAGAGTGATAATTGCATGTTTCACAATTTTTTGCAATGACATTGTCATAGCAATGAGACTAAAGGCTTGGTTTAATTTGGTTTGGTTTGGTTTGGTTTGAACATTGTCATAGCAACAAATAATCTTCTTTCAATTTGTTTTGTAATTAATCCCCTTCTTTCAGCACAAAATTCATGTACTTCTCTAATTGCTCTGAATATATTAGTAGTAAGCATACTTCTGACCCCATCATTGGCTAAAACACGCATGAAAAATAGCATTGAGCGAAAATTCTAAACATGAATGTAAGAGAGAAGTTTACACAGGTTTTATATAGTGAAACCTATCAATAAAATGATAACTCTTGTATGGAAGTCTTCCTAGTTGAACCGGGGAGCAAATTTTAACAACAGCAAAAATATGAATTAGGCAAACCTCTCCAAACACTTTGATCTAGATAATGAATTACTACAGTGAAGCAAACATAGAACACGCATTGATGAACTCGCCATTTTTCCAATTATCTAAGCTCTGTAAATAGATCAAATAATAAAAATAAAATTAAAAAGCCCTAAAAAAACACAAACTATTCATCGCAAAATTCACGAAAAAATCAAAAATTTGTGTCATCACTACTATAAAACACAATATTTGTAATCTTTGAAAGACATGATGAGGCCACAATTTTAAGTTCCCAACAATGCATGAAGCAACACATGACAAATTAATTGAGAAAAAAAAAAAAAAAAAACAGAGATGATATGAAATGCATAGCTTGTATTGGCCACAACAAACACTAAAACTAATTTGGAAGGAAAAAATGAATCTGCACAATAATCCCGCAAGCAAAATCAGTTTTTTCCTTTGATATAAAGGACCAATCATCACTTCACAAATAAAATCAAATGTTTTACGTAGAAACAAAATGAAGATGCCATCTAAGTTTGAATGAGACATGAGAAATTGCCATTTTACTCATAAAGACTTCAAAACAATATTTAAGCGATTACTATCATAAAAAAGAATCTCATGGATGACTAAATTAGTGCATCAAATCTTTAGTTAGTGTATGGATATTACTCAGTACAACTGTATCAAATCATTCTCCCATTTTCTAATTTCTTGTATTTTGTCTTCTACAAAACAAATTGCCTCCCTAAATATTTAGAGTTTTCAAGTGCTTTATATGGTTCAAGCCATCCGCAAACCCATCCAGAGAATAAAAAAAATTACTAAGATAAAATGTCGAAAAGTGAATCACAACATAGCTAAAACCAAAGCAAGTAAAACCAGTTAACAAAGATATTCAACCTTTTAACCGTACACCTAAACTGAGACTTGAAGCAGCAAAGGAGCTATACATAAACATAAAGAAAAGGACAATCAAAATACAACTAAATTATGTACAAAGCACAATCCCAAAGACAAAAACGCTCAACGAAATTCACAAAAAATTGCCATTATCATCACTTGCAAAGAGGTTGTGTGTGTGTGTGTGTGTGTGTGTGTGTGTGTGTGAGAGTAAAACCAAGTAGAGCTCTTTCCAAGTGAAGCTTGTGAAAAATCCTTCCAAGAGTTAAAAACTAGATTGACCACGGCTCCGGTGTTGATCATTCCAGAGAGAGGTTTGGGGTATACCGTCTTTTGTGATGCGTCTCGAGATGGGCTTGGTTGTGTTTTGATGCAGGAGGGGAAGGTTGTCGCCTATGGCTCACGGCAATTAAAAACCCATGAGAAGAATTACTTTACCCACGACTGTAGACGTCCCCGAACGCCCCGGGAGGATGAGTCCCGTTCTGTTCATTTTGGGCTCACTACAGTTCATGACTCAAATGTCACGGTTCTTAATCTGAACCAAAGAGTCCAAATCCGACAAATCATTTTGAGAAAACAGATTTTTTTTGAAAGAAGTGCCAAACATGGACTGTTTTGCCAGATACAGAGTCGCCACCTAAACATTTTATTTTTGGGGAAATTTAGGAAACCCTGACTCGTTTGCCTAAGGCCACGTGTCCGTCATCACCAAAGTTGCCTCGGCTCGGGAACTTGGGTACGATTGGGGAAGGTCACTTCGTGAGCACCCCTGCTCGCCCGATCAAAGATCGGCCTTTACTAACCATGATATCGAATTTTGAAAACCTTATGCATTTTTATTCCGGTTATTAGCCTAGATTTACTATGTGATGCGCACAGCATACAAGTATAGACCGGGTCGCCTGAATTGGAACAAAACATTTCATGTTTATTTTTGAAAGATGGTTTGCTACTCACAAGTAAGCTCAAAATGCGGATTTTGCCACCTTCGGGTGGGCTTAGAAAAGATGGTTTCGCCACTATCTAGTGGGCTTAAGACTCTCAGTCAATGGTTTGTTCCAATCCAAATAACCCAACCTTCACCCACAGGCATTCAGGCAGTTATATCAGATAAGCAAATAGCCTCATGGTAAGCATACTATCATGGCAGTCACTCGCACACATGCAAGGATGCTAAAGCGTAAAAACTTACCGAGTACTCCAAGCCAAAACAGAAACTATGTTAGAAATCCATGCATGATCCTAACTATACAGAAATGCCTAATGTAACACATGCAAAAATGCAACTATAGCAGGCTCAGCTATTTTAAAGATGGCATATGGAATACTACAACTAACATGTATTCAACTTAGAATTGAAATACAAATGCAGTTAGTATGATGCGCTGAGCCTGGTGCATGCAAAACGGATGAATGAATGCAAACATGCTATCATAATGTATGCTAATTGAAACATGCCCTAATCTAACCATCATAAGCTGGTAAATAAAAGGGAGAAAGACGTGGGGTTGGAAGACATACATCACACACATGCACACTTTTTACAATTGTGCCCTCGCTCGGAGGGTCCGAATAAATAATATACAGTCCCGAATAAATAACTACAGTCCGAATAAATACGAAATCCTAATTAATTAACAAATTAATCTAGGAAAGCAGTAAATTAGCATGCAAGCTAGGGACTGCCCCAACTCTGCTCCGGATGATGAATGATGCATATTCGGGTTGCCTTGCGCGGAAATCCATTGTGATGCCCCAATTAGCCTCTGTTTTCAATTAAGCTCGGAATATTGCACGGAGCTCCAAAAGATTGCCGGTTTCTGATTTGCTGCAACAGAGAGCAAGAAAGATGCATGGCAAAGTATTTTCACACATGTATGCATACCTCGATCCTCGTGCCACGAATCACACATCTCGATGTATGATGGCCGAGGAGTCGAATTGCACGACTCAATGTGAAATGAATGCACATATAAACACAACAATACCGAGACTCCATCATGGTTAATCCGGAGTGTCGGCGACCGGGAATTGAGACACGTTCCGTCACTCGGAGTACGAAACGTCCCTCGTTTCCCGTGTTTGGGCTAACTCCTATCCCAAACACAATGCAATATGCATGACATGCATGAATGCAATCCTAACATACACCCTAGCATACGCAATGCTATGGCATGGCATACACAATGCACGATGTAACATGGCATACACGATGCTCTAAGATACAACCTAGCATGCGCAATGCTATGAATCGAAATGGCATACACAATGCATAATGGACTTACACCAACATGAGTGGACCTTAGCCACACTCACATTAGTGGCCATAAGATGAAAATGAGACACTCAAGATGCGTGCACACATGCACGCAAACCGAGGACTGATCCTAAGACACAAATGCCACTCTAACAAGGCACGGCAAGGCACGAAATATGGCATACAAACATGCAAGTTCCAGCACTGAAATGTGATACAAAATGATCCCGAAACATGGATATATGTCATACAATGCATGGAATGGTCCCGAAACTCAATACTAGGCACATATATTGACTTGTAGCTATACAAAGCATGCATTATTTGACTATGAAGCACAAAGACAGAGCCAAGGCAGTCCCAAAACATGAACATTTCTAGTTCAAAACATAGCCAAAAGATGCTAGCAAGATGGACTAAAATAGCATGCAATTTTGACTAGCAAACATGGGTTACATGGCATGTACATGAAGCAAGTGAGAACTCATCAAACTAGAAAAAATCAGTGAATAAAACATGCCAAAATATGCCCAAATAAAATATGCCCAAATAACCTCTCAAATGCAGCCAACACATGCACAGATGATGAGTTCTTTTAGAGGGCCATACAAGGGGTTATTAAGCACATGCAAGATAGACACTTAGCATGGCAAAATTAACTCTAAAAATAAAATATGATAACCCTAAAACTCACCAAATTGGCCCTGAAATCAGTCAACAAAGCATGCAAGATAGGGCCTCTTTGGAAGGCCAAAAAGACCATCAAGCAAAACAAGGTGAGAGGGGTTCACCCCCCTCTGCTTTTGGGCTTCAAGAAAACACCTAAGCCACTAAAAATCCACTGGATTTCAGTGGATAAGAGGCCAAGCCATGGCCAATGCAAGAGCTCTAATGCATAGCCCTAATCATGAAGGAATGAAGCATGCATAGGGGGAAGATGACCTCAAACAGAAAATAGACCTTAATAAAACATGAAGATGATGTCAAAAAAATACTTTTTTCAGTTTAGGTCGAGGTCCAAAAGGGCTTACAAATAAGGCTAATGTATCATGCAAAAACAGCCCTAAAAGAGAGATTGGACAAACAGGGCAGTAAAAGGCCTCAAACAGTCAAGTGCCCTTCAACAAAGTTGAAGAGGGGCTCAAAACAAGATACTTTACAGTTTATGGAAAATCTCGAATATGCTCACAAGTAAGGCTAAAATATGATGTAAAAATAGCCCTAAAAGAGAGATAAAGGGAAAGTGGAAGTATATGGCCTCAAACAGTAAAGAGCCCTTCAACAAAGTTGAAGAGGGGCTCAAAATAATGTACTTTAGAGTTTGGCTCGAAGCCTGAAAATGCTCAAAAATAAGACTAATATATCATGCAAGATAAGCCCTACAAGAGGGATAGAGCACAAAGGGTGGGTGGAAGACCTCAAACAGAGAAAAGTCATTGATCAAACATGAAGATGAGCTCAAAATAAGACCATTTTAAGTTCATGTCAAAGCCCAAAAATGCAAGCAAAAGGAGCTAAGATATAGAGCAAAGATATGCAAAAATGGAGAAAATAGGAGCTTACCCTTGTAGAACCAAACTTCAGCAGCTTTTGGACCAAGTTGGTGAGCTTTCAACCTCTGAAAATCAAGTCCAAGGGGCTGGAATGGATGATGGAGGTGGTAGGCTATGGGTTGGTGTGTAAATGGTGCAAGGTCAAAGACTTTAGAGCTTGGGAGAGAGAGCTATGGAGGGAGATGGGTGTATGCCTTAGCAAAAAAAAATCTAACCCTTAGAAATGGAGGTGGGGGGTTAGTTATATAGAGGGAGAGGGGTGAAAGAAAATGGGGGAAAAACAATTCAAATTTCCCCCCAAAAGACAGATCCTCGGGCAGAGGATCTGGTGCAAAACAGCTGGCACAGTTGTAATGCACTAGGAGAGAGAAACTTGGCTGGACAGGTTCAGAAGGTTCAGGTGGCCGGCCGGCCACCTCCCATGGCCGGCCGACCAGGTGCAAAAGGTTCAAGCAAAATTGCTGGCCGGCCACCCCAAAAAGGTGGCCTCCCAGATGAGTGCAACACAGCTATGTGGAGAAAAATCAGAAAATGTAACTCAGGAGAGAGAAAAACCAACTTTTTAGAGGGGTTCAAAAGGGTCAGGAAGAATTGCTGGCCGGCCTACCCATATTGGTGGCCTCCCAGGTGTGTACAACACAATGGTGTGGTGGAAAGTCAGAAAAAGTAGCCTGGGGATGGGAAAGATCAACTTTCTAGTGAAGAAAACGGGCGATGAAGAGCGATGAAGAAATAAAGTTGGTTTTCAGAACAATTGCTGGCCTCCCACCTTCCTACAACCTTTCTAACAATGAAAATAAAGCCCCCACCAAAAATGAACCCAAACTGATGCAAAACGAAGGTTCGGGGGCCGAAACGTGCGGCTTGGGGCCCCGAAAACTGACTATTAAGCATCGGAGGTGGCGTTTGACCACGAAGTTGGTCTCTCGAGCCACAGTGTCCCTCAAAAGGGAGGAAACAAGGTGTATGCCAAAAACCGGAGCACGGAGGTGGTTAAGCGGTCCCGAACCGAGGCACACGGCCGACGGTTTCGAAAAACCGAAAACCGGGCTCCAAACGGGAAAAATGGCCCATGACCACGAAACGTAGCCTACGGCCACTGAGAGATAGTCTACGAGACCTCTCCCTTCCTTTGGGAAGAGAAAACAGAGAAAACGGGACCTGGTTCGCAAATCGAGGCAAAGCACAAAAGAGTCCGGAAGTCCGAAGGCAAGGCTCGCGGCCGAGATTCCGCAACTTCAGAACGAGCACAATATGCAACATCACCAAGCGCTCAATCGGTGACGTCTGAGTCTTAAGGTCGGTCAAAAATGGGGTGTCTACAGTTGCCCCTCTTTCACAGAACTCGAAAGTCATAAGTGACGGGGTGAATGTCAAAGCCCAGAGACGACCCATTTTTGACAAGGCCGAAGACTTAGACAAACAAGCGAGATAAACAAAGATGTGCCCGCAGGCGTGCCCGCAGGCAGGGGGCAAAATGCAAAACGGTATACACAAAGCCGGATGTAACTCAATGATCATGCAAAGCAGCAAGCTGTA
>JAPPVO010001984.1:0-21899 GCA_030407325.1 Camellia japonica | reverse complement strand
GCTCATCGAGCTCCTCGAACAGGCCTAGATGGCCCTGCTCCCTGAGAAGGCCTGGATGACCCAGCTCCTCGAAAGGGCCCAGATGGCCCAGCACCTCGACCTCTCTAGAAGGCCCAGGTGGCCCGGCCTGCGGTGGTGCGTATACAGGAGGCATCTGAAAGTGAAAATTCAATACATCAGTTCAAATACGGAAAAGCAGATGCAAGTACAATATGCGAGTGGGGTGTGTGTCAGATGTGCTCTACACAGACTATCAATACAGCAGAATATTCAAAACCAGTATGTTATCAGAGATATGCTAAATACGGGAAAGATGGAAAGTACCTGCACGCCCATGATGGCTAGCTGTGCCTCCCTCCGTAGGATCATGCCTTCGAATGTGGCCAGCATCCCGAGCAGCTCGTCCGTGTACTCAACTGGAGGCTGCAAATACAAATGCAGAACTATCAGTAAAGGAATGAATGTCCAAATATCCAACTGATAAATCAAAGCTGTAAAACATACCGGGGTGAATCAGGGTCTCTGACATATCTGTGGTCAGGAGGAGGCTCTAGCGAGACCTGGTAAGGAGTCCCGAACCGCCAACTCGTCAACTCGGTCGGCATGTCTGGCCACCCAGGATGATGATGAAGAGTCGGAGGGATCGGAGGAATCGAACTACCTCTACCCCTAGATGCACCAGCCCTGCTAGAGGAAGGGATATCCATAGCACGGGCACGACTCGAAGATGGTACATCAGTAGGCCTCAGTGTCGGAGCACGCACTCCCGTCAAGGGGGGCATCAGATATATACGACGATAGGTGGCGTAGTCCCCCTCCATGAGATATAACAAAGCGTCGGTGCCCTGCATAGCACTAGTGACCTCCTGGGTAGAGAGTCTATCCGTAGTCCGCATAGTGGCTGGAGGTACAGCAGGAGGGTCCTGAGAATCGTACCCCCACACCTGGCGCAGAAAGCGTTCCCCCAGGAACCATGCCCTACCAACTGGTCCTTCGAGCAGGAACCTATACTGGGAATTACCCGATCCTTCGGGATACTGATATCGGAGACCATCACCTAAGACCGCCCAGGGCTGCCAAGTAATCTGCGGATAGCCAGTGCATAAATCAATCAGAAATCAGGAATATACAGGGCAGATCAAAGATGAAAATGAAAGGAACTGAGAGTTCTGAAATACCTCTGTCGTCCGCACAGTGTCAAAATACTGTCGCAGGCCGAGAGAGGTTCTCGAGGTCTGGTCGTTGCTCTCGCCCTCGAATACAGTGAAAACAGGGTCGTAAGAAACCCTGCCACCTCCATCTCTGGGGCTAACGTGGGAAAATATACATACACCCATAGCTGAGAAAAGCAGTGCGGAATGTGAATACAAAGTGCTGAGGGCAGAATACAGAGTGCAAAGTGCGCCGTGTGTGCAATGAACAAGTAATGAAGAGCAGAAATATAAATCAAGAGGACAGAACGTACCTCCCAGGCCCTCCAGTAGCCGCCGAGTAAGTCTCCCCGCCCGCGAGAGGCTGCACTCATGTAACAATAGAGGGTAGCCAGGCCAGCGCCACCCCAGTCATACCGACTGACCTGTGATAGGTCCACTAGGGCACTCAGAAGATACAATCCAACAGTGTTCCCCCTATCAGCAAACAAAGTGGTGCCAAAGAGGAACATGAGGAAACCTCGGGTGTACTGCTCAATCTCCTCAGGAGACTCAGGCTCCATCTCCGGCCTCCGAAAACGGGAAGAGAACCAGGTGTACCGGACTCTCCCGGAAGCTCTGTCTACAGGTGGGCGAGCCCCCAACAGGTGCACCCAAGCGGCCTCCCACTCGCCCATATCCTCGTCATAAGGTATGGGCCAACCGCCTATGTCTAGGCCGGTGAGTACGGCAAAGTCCAGCGGGGTCATGGTCATATCCCCGGTGGCGGAAAAATGGAAAGAATTGGTGGTGTCCCACCATCTCTCCACCAAAGCAGCTAACAATGTCCTACTGGCAGGACAATGTGATAATCCCATGCAGAATGCCCGAACCCGGCTGAGTCAACCAAATCCCAGACAGCCCTGGGAGCTCGCGTACCACTCTCTCGCGGCAGTGGAGCCATATCCTCGCACGGCGCGAGAGCCAACCTGCATTCAGAATGAATACATGTGTTTGTACACAATAAAATGCAAGCCGTGTGCAAATGAAATGAAGTAGCTGTGTGCAAATGAAATGAATGAGCTGTGTGCAAACGCAAGTAATAGCTGTGTTCGATAATCAGTGGGCTGCGTGTTCACTTAATTTATATCTGGGCTGCGTGTTCAGTAAATCTGTGTTTTGGCTGCATGTTCAATCCTAATCAGTGGGCTGCGTGTTCACTTTAATTTATATCTGGGCTGCGTGTTCAGTAAATCTGTGTTTTGGGCTGCGTGTTCAAATCCTAATCAGTGGGCTGCGTGTTCACTTTATTTATATCTGGGCTGCGTGTTCAGTAAATCTATGTTTTGGGCTGCGTGTTCAAATCCTAATCAGTGGGCTGCGTGTTTCACTTTAATTTTTATCTGGGCTGCGTGTTCAGTAAATCTATTTTTTGGCTGCGTGTTCAAATCCAATCAGTGGGCTGCGTGTTCACTTTAATTTATATCTGGGCTGCTGTTTCAGTAAATCTGGTGTTTTGGGCTGCGTGTTCAAATCATAATCAGTGGGCTGCGTGTTCACTTTAATTTATATCTGGGCTGCGTGTTCAGTAAATCTGTGTTTTGGGCTGCGTGTTCAAATCCTAATCAGTGGGCTGCGTGTTCACTTTAATTTATATCTGGGCTGCGTGTTCAGTAAATCTGTGTTTTGGGCTGCGTGTTCAAATCCTAATCAGTGGGCTGCGTGTTCACTTTAATTTATATCTGGGCTGCGTGTTCAGTAAATCTGTGTTTTGGGCTGCGTGTTCAGAAAATTTGGTATTTGGGCTGCGTGTTCAAATTTCAAAAAAATTAGTGGGCTGTGTGTTCACATCGACCTGGGCTGTGTGTTCAGAAAATCGGAGTTTGGGACTGTGTGTTCACTCTTAATCAGTGTGTACCGTGTGTCCACCATCGCTTGGCTGACTGTTGTTCAGAAAAATCGGAGTTTGGGACTATGTGTTCTACTCTTAATCAGTGTGTGCGGTGTCTCACCTTCAATTCGGGTTGTGTGTTCAACAAATCAGTGTTTGAGCGTGTGTTCAAAGTGTGTCGTAAAATCAACTTAACTAATGTGTACCGTGTGTTCACAATCAATCAGTCATGAGCCGTGTGTTCAGCAATTCAAGTGTTTAAGTCACATGTTCGGAGTGCAAACAAAGTACTATGTCATAAGCTAAAACTGTGTGTTTAAGCATGGCAAAGCTACAAGTGCACGAAAAATGCAGGAAATAAAGTAAAATACCTCTCGTGCTTCGTGAGAGAGGTGCTGCTGCTCCGGCTCTCGCAGAAGTAAATCCCCGGGTGCCCGGTCATTGAACTCAGTGAAACGACGAAAAACGGCCCGCGGAAGCATATGTACCGGTGGGGGCGTATCTCCCGGGAATAAAAGGGCGGACTCTCGGGGGAATGCCATGATATCAAAATCATCCCCGGCACCTGGAGGACCTCCACCATGAGGGTAGTCACCCGCCATTTCAAGAAATCTGCAAAAAGGAGCAAAAATGAGCCAAAATTGGAAAAAGTCAACAAAAGTCAACTCCCGGGAAATGGAAAAGTCAACAAAAGTCAACTCCCGAGAAAATCTTCCAAATATTGAGACAAACTTACCTCAAGTGGTGAAAATGAGAAAAGAAGCCCCGAAATCAAAATTTAATCGGTCCAAAGTGCTTAAAATCGAATGATTTCGCGAAAACAACTTGCGAGGAAGACTGAAAAGCGCGTATAAAGTGCAAATCTGAAGGAAAAAATGGTTTGGGAAGGTGGAGAGGAAGATTTCGCACCTGTGGGAGTGATTTCGGATGAATGGATGAGAGGATATAAGAAAATGAGGTAAAATGACAAACTTGCCCCGATTTGGCAGGTGGCCGGCCGGCCACCTTTTCTGGCTGGCCGGCCATTTGCTTTTTGAAAGATGGCCGGCAGCCTCCCCTTGGGCAACCACCTGGCCGGCCATGTCCCCCACATCCCCCTCTAGCTCTCTGCAAATTTTGAGGAAGATTGGAGTTCCCGGGACCTGAAAAAGTTCAAGAAAAGTGTACCTCCTGGCGCGAAATTGCTCCGCCGGAACTTCAGCTGCAATTTCTGACATGTGTCTCATCATCACTCATCAAAATCAAGGTGTATCCTTTTTGAACGTGTTGTAACCTCTCCGGGAGTGAATCGAGGCCGCGATCAAGTTGCCTTCACCGAAATGCGCGTTTTCTTACTCGTTATTTCGCAACAAACGGGCACCCTGATTCATGCTCATTTTGCATTGTTTTGCATATAACTTGCATTCTTATGAACATTTTGCATTGTCATGCATGATTTCTTGGTGTACCATACCTCTGTGCTTGAGCGTGCGTTGTCACGCGTGTCCCTTTCTCGCATTGTGTTGCATTCACTCACCTACACTGCGTGTGTCAAACTTTCGGAACCACATGAATCACATTGAATATATGTTGTTAGCATATTGTTCTTGTTGAATTTCTCTCTTTTGCAGGCACGATATTGTATGTACGGTTCATTTGAGGCTGGTGCGACCAGACGAATCGCGCAGGTATCGTATCTTCTCCGTGTGAAACGCGACGAGAATTGAGTGATTCTCCACATTCCTAACTGCATGAAATGTAGTTGTTGCTTTGCATTCTTGCTTAAAATTGTTGCATCTATTTGCGAATACTTGCCTCATTACAGCTTGCTGCACTTGCATGATCGTTTGGCTCTGTGCATGTCGCTTTGCATTTTGCCCTTGCCTGCGGGCACGCCTGCGGGCATATCTCTGTTCATCTTGTATGATTGTCTAAGTCTTCGGCCTTGTTAAAAATGGGTCGTCTCTGGGCTTTATCATTCACTCCCGTCACTTGTGACTTCCGAGTTCTGTCAAAGAGGGGCAACTGTAGACACCCCATTTTTGACCGACCTTAAGACTCAGATGTCACCGATGGAGCGCTCGGTGATGTTGCATATTGTGCTCGTTCAGAAGTCTCAGAGTCGCGGCCGTGCGCCCTGCCTCCGGACTTCCGAACTTTCTTCTGTGCCTTGCCTCGGTTTGCGAACTGGACTCGGTTTTCTCTGTTTTCTTTCCTGAGGGGAGGGAGAGGTCCCGTAGACCATCTCTCAGTGGCCGTGGGCTACATTTCGTGGCCGTAGGCCATTTTGCCCATTTCGGAGCCCAGTTCCCGGTTTTCGGAGCCGTCAGGCCGTGTGCCTCGGTTCGGGACCACCCAACCATCTCCGATTCCTCTGGTTTTTGGCATGCATCTCATTTACTCCCTTTCTAGGGACACTGGGGTCTTAGATACCCACTTCGTGGCCGAATGCCACTTTCGGTGCTTAACGGCCTATTTTCGGGACCCCGAACTGCGTGTTTTGGTCCCCGAGCATTCGTTTTGCATCGGTTTTTGTTCATTTTTGGCAAGTACCTCTGTTTTATCACCAGGAAGATCACTGGAGGGTGGGAGGCCAACAATTGTCTCAGCGACCAGTTATGCTCCTCCGGCGCCCCCCGGCGCACGTTTTTCTCACTTCCGGGCTAATGTTGACCACCCTAGGAGCATTTTCTTCGAGCCAAAACCACATATTTGTGTTGTACACACATGGGAGGATCCTAAAAACACATGGCCGGCCAGTAATTGTTATTGACCCTTTTGAACCCCTCTTTAAAATGGCCTATTCTCTCTCTTGTTTTAGAGTTGTCAGTTGAACCACAGGGTCTTGTTCAGCACACATGGGAGGCCACCAACATGTGGTGGCCGGCCAGAAATTCAGTGTTTCATTTTTGCCCCTTGGCCGGCCGGCCATAGGGGTGGCCGGCCGGCCACCTGCAACAAAAGTGGCAGGCCGGCCATGCTTCTTGGGAGGTGTGTTTCACAGCTGTATAGCTGTATTCCCCAAAATATCTGATTTCGGGGGATATTTTGTATGCAAGGGAACTTAATCCCTTAAGGCCTACACTCTTGGACACATTTTGGCACACCATCCTTGCATGCATACATGTCTCTCTCCCTCCCTCAAGAGTTAGAAGACTTGCTTTGAGCATACATACTCATATCCATCTCCATCTCTTTGATTCTTCTCAAGTTTGGTGCCATTTCTTCATCATCATCAAGCACCACCATCACCACTCCATTCCAGAAGCAAGGAGAGGTTCTCAGAGGCTTAGAAGCAACATTCCTCAAGCCAAGAGGTAGCAAAAGTGTGGTCTTCAAGGGTAAGTCTCAATCCCCTCTTTTGTAGCACTTTCTTGCCTCTTTTCTTAAGACTATTTGCTTATTGTTTTGGGCTCCGACCTTAACTGAAACTAGGTCTATTTTGAGCCATTCTTGATTTTTGTTCAAGGGCTCAACCCTGTTTGAGCCCTCTATGGCACACTTGTTTCAATATCATCTTATATGCCATATTTTGCATAAGATTTCTAGCCTATGTGATCTGTTTTCGAGCATAATATAAACTGTGAGTGGGCCTATTTTGAGCCCCTCTTAACATTGAAGAAGGGCTAACCCTGTTTGGCCTCTCTATCATGCACTTGCTTCATAATATCTCATATTTACCGTAAATTTGCATGATTTATTTGACCTACATGTAGTCTGTTTTGGAGCATTCCATGAACTGTGAGTAAGCTTATTTTGTGTCCCTCTACAACATTTTAGAAGGGATCAACCTTGTTGGGGGTCTCCATGTTGTGCCTGTCTTTATACCCCTCTTTGACCCCTATTTTTGCATGCTTTTTTAAGCTTATCTAGCTTCTGTTTTCGGCCATCATCAGAACTGGAAAGAGTCATATTTTGATCTTCTTGACATATTTTATTAAGGGTCTTTGCTGGTTTGATGAATGTTTGGGATACCTCATGTTATAGCCTTGTGTATCCTAGTTCTTGCATGACATTTTTAGCATGTTTTCATACTGATTTGGGGGATGTCATCTACTGTAAATGTTCATATTTTTAGTCCCTCATCAGTGTTGTAGAAGGGTATTTTTCCATTTGGGCATCGTATGTATCATTTGCTTCAATACCCCTCTTGCGGGGCCATTTTTGCATTCTTGCTTAATCCTATGTATGCTTGCTGTTTAGCCCTTTTTAGGACTGAAAAATGCTTGTCTTGGGGCTGCCTTGCTACTGTATTTTCATTCCATGTCCATATTGTGCATGCATTGCATAGCTATAGGCCATTTCGGGTGCCTAATTCATGTTTCGGGCCATTTCATGCATCGGGTGTACTTTCGCCTCATTTCGGGGCTGTTTTCCCCACATTTCAGTGCCAAAATTCATTTGCATGTTTGCATATCATTTCCATGTCATTTCATGCCTTACGACCATCGCCTCGGTTTGCGCGCCCGTGTGCACGCATTTCGAGGCGCTTCATTTTCATCCGTCGGCCTCCTGTGTGAGTAGGGCTGAGGCTCTCTCATGTTGGTGTAAGCCCATTCTGCATTCTGTATGCCATTTTAGTCTCATCGCATTGCGTATGTCATTGCCTCGGTTTGCGCGCCCGTGTGCACGCATTTCGAGGCACTTCATTTTCATCCATCGGCCTCCTGTGTGAGTAGAGTTGAGTCTCTCTCATGTTGGTGTAAGCCCATATTGCATCGCACATCTCATTTTAGTCCTGTTGCATTCCGTATGCCATTTTCTCGGTTTGCGTGCCCGTGGGCACGCATTTCGAGACATCTTATTTCAGTCTCATTTCATCTCATTTCCATGCCATTTCATGCCTTTATGTCATTGCCTCAGTTCGCGCGCCCGTGTGCACGCATTTCGAGGCATCTCATTTTCATCTATCGGCCTCTTATGTGAGTGTGGCTGAGGTCCACTCGTGTTAGTATAAGTCCAATTGGCATTGCGTATGCCATTTCATGCCTTAGGATCATCGCCTCGGTTTGCGTGCCCGTGTGCACGCATTTCGAGGCATCTCATTTTCATAGCATTGTGCATGCTAGGATTGTATTTTTTTAGTTGCATTCATGCATATCATGCATATTGCATCGTGTTCGGGATAGGAGTTAGCCCGGGCACGGGAAAAGAGACACGTTCCGTACTCCGAGTGACAGAACGGGTCTCAATTCCCAAGTCACCGACACTCCGGATTACCCATGATGGAGTTAGGTTTTGTTGTAGCATTCATCCGCATTCATCCTATATTGAGTTGTGCAAATCGGCTCCTCGGCCATCATGCATCGATATGCGTGATTGGTGGCACGAGGATCGAGGCATGCATATATCTGTGAAATACATTGCTGTGCCCCTTTCCTGCTCTCTGTTGCAGCAAAATAGAGAATCAGCAACTTTTCAGAGTCTGGCACGCATTTCGAGAAACATTGCAAAACAGAGGCTAATTGGGGCATCCCAGTGGATTTCCGTGCAGGGCAGCCCAAACTTGCAGCATTCATCAGAATCAAGGCACCCCCTGGCTTGCATGCCAGTTTACAGTTTTTCTTAGTTAATTTGTTAATTAATTAGGGATCTGTATATTATTTGGACTGTACTATTCTTTCATTTCGGATTATATTATTTATTCGGACCCTCTGTGCGAGGGCATAACTGTAATAAGTATGGGTGAGTGTGATGTATGTCTTCCAACCCCACGTCTTTCTTCCCTTTTATTTACCCGCTTATGATGGTTAGATATAGGGCATATTTCAATTAGCATACCGTATGACAGCATGTTTGCATCATTCATCTGTTTTGCACGCACCGGGCTCGGCGCATCATACAAACTGCATTTGTATTTCAATTCCAAATTGAATACGTGTTAGTTGTAGCATTCCATATGCCATGTTTAGAATAGTCGAGCCTGCTATAGTTTGCATCTTTGCATGCGTTGCATTAGGCATTTCTGTATAATTAGGATCATGCATGATTTCTAATCGGTTTTCTGTTTTTGGCTTGGAGTACTCGGTGGGTTTTATGCTTTAGCATCCTTGCATGCGTGTGAGTGTTGCCATGAATAGCATGCTTACCATGAGGCTATATGCTTATGTGATATAACTGCCTTGAATGCCTGTGGGTGGAGGTTGAGTTGCTTGGATTGGACAATTCATCAAATGTTTGTTTTAAGCCCACTAGATAGTGGCAAAATCATGTTTTCTAAGCCCACCCGAGGGTGGCAAATCCACGTCTTAGCCTACCTGCGGGTAGCACCATCAAACCATTTTCAAACAAACAAACATGAAATGTTTTGTTCCAATTCAGGCGGCCCAGTCTATACTTGTTTGCTGCGAGCATCACATAGTAACCTAGGCTAATAACCGGAATAAGAACATACAATGTTTTCAAAAACAGATATCATGGTTAGTAGAGGCCGGTCTTTGACCGCGAGCGGGGGTGCTCACGAAGTGACCTTCCCCAATCGTACCCAAGTTCCTGAGCCGAGGCAACTTTGGTGACGACGAACACGTGGCCTTTGGCACCGAGTCAGGGTTTCCTAAATTTCCCAAAAAAAAAACATTTAGGTGGCGACTCTGTATCTGGCGAAGCAGTCCATGTTTGGCACTTCTTTCAAAAAAATCTGTTTTCAAAACGATTTGCCGGATTTGGACTCTTTGGTTCAAGATTAAGAACCGTGACATTTGAGTCCTTCGAACTGTAGTGACCCATATCGAACCAGAACGGGGGGGGGGGGGGGGACTCGCACTCCCTTTCCCCGGGATGCGTTCGGGGACGTCTACACTATGTATTTTTATAAAAAAAACTAAGCAAAGTATTGTAAAAAATATTCTATTTATCCTCGCTATGATGTTATGCAAGAAATGATACAATTTTAATTTCGTAAAATGAGTAATACTTGACTTGGAGCATTTGATACTTCAAAATTAATTAAGAAGTATCCGATAATATGTGACTTAGAGCATTCGATACTTCAAAACTAAGTATCCGATACTTCAAAATTAATAAAAATTAATTAAGAAGTATCTGATACTTTTAATAAGTATTTGATACGTATTCATAAGTATCCAAGGAGTATCGGTATCCAATACAGAAACGATACGGATACGTTTTCCTCTTTGAAGTATCCATGCTTCATAGGATCTCCTCAAAATCTGAATAATTTTTTTTTGCCCTTTGAAATCTCCTCTAAATTTTTTACTTATCCCAATATTTCCAACTGCTCCTTGTAATTGAATATTAGAGATCAAGAATTCAGACATAGAAAAATATCAAGAAAAAATAGTATATGATCTGATTTAATTCTTGTGTGATTGGGATTAACACATCATTTTTCTTAGTATTATTCTATATCTAAGTTATTCGACTTTAGCATTACTGCACAATTTAGATCATTATTTCCATTTACCCTTTACATATTTTATACTTCTTATTGGTTAATCATTTTCATTCACCTCTCATCTCTAAGTGTCAGTGATGATAACGACTTTATAATAAACATTCATTTTATATTATTATAGTCACATATTTCATTAATAATGATTCTAAGGAAAAGATTATGGTACACATCCTTTAAAGGTGTGTACCATATGTATTTTATAATTAAAAAAAAATAGCATAATTTTATAATTTCTGAGTTCTAACTTAAAAAATAAAATAAAATAAAATAAAAAGTCATAACCAAACACCACATAATGTCTAACCAAATATCTTATGAGTTATAATTAAAATACTATCATAATTAAAGAAGAAAATTGGTCATAACTAAAGAAGAAAATAGTATAACTAGGGATGCATATGGTACAACATTTATAATTTACACTTCTTAGAAAAATAAATAAAATTATGGTATTTCTTAGGAGGGCATGAATACCATAATTTAACACTATTATGTAATTAACAGCATGAATATTACAAGTTTTAAATTCAAAAAAAAGAGAATCAAACAAAAAGCATTAATAATAATACGCAACAAAATAAATTTTAGAGAAAATTAGTGAAACATCTATCTCCAACTTTGCATAGTAGGAGAGGTCCAAGATTTTTTTATTTATTTTATTAGCTGACATCTCTCAACATTTTTACAAAGAAAATTTGACTCAGAGAAATTTTGATATTTGTCTGTGAATCAGAGAAATTTCTCTACGAAAATTGAAATCTCTCTGAGTCAGGGCGAAATTTCTTTGAGCCAAGCAAAATTTCTCTGAATTGAATTTTCTCTGTAAAAATATTGAGGGATCTTAACTATTATGAAAATATTGTATATCATTTTATCTTATAAGATCTTAATATTAAGTATCTTAAAAAAAATTCTCCTAAATTTTATATATGAATTAGACTTTTGAAATTTTAAATGTTGTAAAATACATATATATATACACATATCAAAAGAATTTGAAAATGAAGACATATTTTGACCCTCAAAATTGAAATCTTAATTTTGCCCCAGGAATGATATGATTATGACTGATGTGCATCGAATATCTAGACCTAAGATACAACTAATCTTTAACAACAATCCACAACCAAAAAAAAAAAAAAAACTATATATACAAACACAACAGAGCTATTGGGTAGTTCGAATTTTCCCTGGCCCGAATGGTTCGAAGTGCCAAAACGACGTCGTTTGACACTTTTTTTTTCCTTCCCTTCTCTTCTTTTTCTTTCTTCCTCCCTCTCTCTTTTTCCTTCAACTTCTCCCTCTATTCTTTCCAGTAGCTCTAAACTCAGAATCAAAATCAAATTTTTTTTTTAACTTTTTCCTTCCCCCTCTCTTCTTCCTCTTCTTCATTTCTCTTCTCTTTTTCCTTCCTCTTCTTCCTTTGTTCAAAATCAAAATCAAACCCAAAATCAAAATCAAAATCCAAAATCAAAACGAAAACCAAACTCACAGAATCAAAATCAAAATCCAAACCCAAAATAAAAAACAAACCCACAGAATCAAAATCAAAATAGCCACAGCTGAAGATCAAGCTTCAGCCTCTCTGTCTATGGCGGTGGGTTGGGTTGCGGTTCAGCCGAAGATCATGGCGGGTTGGGCTATGGTTTAGTCGAAGATCAAGCTTCTATTCCCCCTCTCTTTTTCTTTTTTTTTCTTTTCCTCTCTTTCTCTTTCTCTCACCTCTTTGTTTCTCTCTATTCTCTGAAACTAGTTTCGAGGAAGAAGGAAAAAAAGAAGAAAAAAAAAAGGAGTACCAAAATGACGTCGTTTTGGTACAAATAGGATTCAGGGCATCGAGCCCCCTCCAATTTCGAGCTATCACGCATTTTTCTAAACACAATGAGGCATAACAATAAATCTCTTAACTAGACAAACCTCGGCACAAACAACCTTAACAATCCCAATACAAATTCCAAGTGGGACACAAACAACCCAAGATACCTCTTAGGGTGTATTTGTTTGGACGGATTAGATAAGGGGAGATTGTAATCTATTGGACTATTAATCTTGGGATACATTGTCCCCGGACTATTGGTTGGACTGGATTTGTATCCTATGTTTGTTTAGTCATGGGATTAGATGTCTGGATTGGACTATTTTTGGTGAATACAATGTTTGGTTGGACGGACTAGATAAGAATAAATGTTTAAAAGACTATTTTACCCTTGTAATTTATAATTTTTATTTAATATATAATTTTAAATTTGTAATCTATAATTTATAATTTAGCACTAAATTTTTTTAATTATAAGGCCATAATTTTAATTTATTATTTTCAATTAAATTAAATTTATAATTTATATTTTTTTATTTAAATTAACAACACTAAGAAAATAATTTTATTTAATATATAAAATTAATTTTTTAACAACACTAAAAAAATTATAAGGTCATAATTTTTAATTTATTATTTTTAATTAAATTTAATTTATAATTTATATTTATAATTTATATTTTTATTTAATATATAATTTTAATTAACAACACTAAAAAAAAATTTATAAATGTTCAAAAGACTATTTTACCCTTTTCTAATTGTTTATTAAGTAATAGCATGAGGGTAAAATGGACATTTCACACATTAATCTCATGGGATACCAATCTCATGGAAATAATCCCACCCTTCTCCTTAGGATACAATAATCCGTCATATGAGGGACTAATAGTCCGGAGGGACTATTAATTCAGAGCAAAAAAATTGAACCAAATAATGGATTATTAATTCAGATAGACTAATAGACCGATCCCATGAAATAATCCCTCAAAACAAACACACTCTTAGTGCATAAATTACCCGAGAAATAGGCAAATCTCAATGCAACATAAGTCTAAAAACTTGCATAGTCTTAAAGGTCCCTTAAGTAATCTGCCAAACCACAGTCCGACACTAATCATCTATTTACCTGATGCATGTTGAAAATTTTAATTTTATTTATGTTGTGTTTGGTTGGAAGATTTAGGAAGGGATTTAGAAAGATAAAAGAAAAATATAAGTGAAATTTAAATAAAATATATCCACATTTCACTTAATTTCACACACTTTTTCTTTTTCCTTCTCCAAATCCCTTTCCAAATCCTCCAACCAAACACAACATAATCAAAACACGTTTTTCCCTTTCCAAATCCTCCAACCAAATCCCTTTTCTTATGTTTTGTTTTTATTTTATTGGCTCTATTTCTCTTTCCTTCTCCAAATCACATTGGCTCTATTTTTTGTTTTTATTTTTTATGATGTTCTCTCTTTTTTGTTTTTGTTTTTTGTTTTTTTTTCCTCTCTTTTGTTGGTTTTAGTTAGACACTCTTAAAATTAAAACAACATAATTTTAGAGTACCTGAAAAAATACAAATAGTTTCCATTGACTTTTAAAAAATGTAAGAACATAAATAAATAAATAATAATCAATAAACACACATTATATCTTAACTCACATGAATTTATATAAATTTGCAAAAGCAAAACAAAAAATGTGCCCACTAAAGTCATATGAGTTGGTATTTAACGTGCATGTACTACTTATGGTGGTGGATTCATAAAGTCTTTAAAATTGTTGAAAAAAGAAATAAATTAAAAATATAAACAATATTTTGAGATATTTGAAATAGTGAAAATTGATAAATAATTAGAGATGGAGGGAGTAATACTTAAGAGGCACGAGGAAAATTGTTTCGATCATATTTGTATGTAAAATGTCATGTAACGGTTAACATGTCATTTTTCGTTATAAATTGAATGGGCATTTGAGACTTGGGCTAAATTTGGGAAAATTGAGATAGTTCAAGAACCAAATTAAAAGGGCAAATTACACTATTTGTCTATGTTGTTTAAGGAAAATGTCACTTTAGAGTTTGGTGAAGCCCTCGATGAGGGTGATAGGGTTGGTGGTGACGATGAATGAGAGATAGATAGATAAAGGGATCGGCGATGATAGTGGCGGTGACAATGGTTGGGTGGTGAAGATGAGTTAAAAAGGGACGGGTAAGGAAAGGGACGGGTTAGGAAGGGTCACCGAAGTTGGAATAAGTGGGGAGAGCACCACAGAATGGTGGCGTTAGGGTTTTTAGGGGGTGGGTTGGGAGGTAGAAAAAGTACAAAATGGATTTTTATGTTTAAACAAAATTATAATAATAAAAGAGTGTGGCTTCTCTCATGTTAGGAATCCAACTTGAGAGAGCATATGGGCTTAGTAGGCCCATTGTAAGCCCAATTTTGGTAATCCAGATCGTTCACTTTTTAGAGCTTATTGAGAAAAATATTCATGTAAAAAAATCAAAATAATTGGATTTCGGTGGTTATATGTTTGAATCACATTTGACATTAAAAAATTGATAGTTATTCTTAAAAATTATATTTGCCATCTATTCTTTTAAAATAAATGTAATTCAAACATATAATTATCGAAATCCAACCATTTTAATTTTTTATATGAATATTCTTCTTAACGAGTACCAAAAAGGGAACGGTTTGGAGCACTAAGATTGGGCCCATTAAGCTCAAATACTCTCTCAAATTGGATTGTGAACATGAGAGAAGCCAAATCCATAATAAAAAGAGTTAATTACATTAAGACTTCTTTAACTATTAGCGAATATCACTTTATCCCATTTATGAACACGTATATGTTGACCTCCTTAATTATGAAAAATGTATAAACATACTCCTTTTAGAGTTGATCTGGAGGGAATCTACTGAGGGCAAAAATGATACATTTTTATAATTGAAAATATCAAAATATATGAATTCATAAATAAAAAAAAATATGTAACGCCCTCAAAATAATACATAAATCCCATCATTTTAGACATGCAATGGTATAAAGAAATCAACACCTTTTTATTCATCAGAGTAATTCTTACAACAGTATTACATGTTAACAACAAAAGCAAGTGCCCTATAGGCTTACAGCTTTCCAAGTTAACACTTGGTTACACAAAAGAAGAGTACTAACTCTATACAAAATAAGCCCGTGGCTTGATGTACATGTAATACAACAAAATAATCAAAAAGGGTCTTCAACTCCCATATCCTTCCAAGCTAAGTCCTTGGAGGTGTCATGCTACCTGTACCTGAAAATAATGTCCCATATAGGGTGAGCCAACGCCCAGTAGAGATATGCTAAACACGGTATGAGCAATAACTAAGACATTAGCAGTTGATAAATGTTCGATTAAGACAAATCGATTCATAACCCATTTTCATTACATGACCACAATGTTCATATTTCATTTCATTTCCATTTCTCATCATTTTCTCAATTTACATCAACGGCTCAGAACCTGGCCAATCACTTATATGAGGCAGTGACTCATATTAAATGCTTCCCGTTTTACAATAGATAAACATACTAATTGTATCAACATCTCATCAGATAAGCATACAAGCTGTATCCACATTTCAACAGATAAGCATATTAGTTATATCAACACTTCCAAAGATAAGCATATGAGTTGTATCAACACTTCCATAGATAAGCATATGAGCTGTATCAACACTTTAACTGACAAACATATTAGCTGTATCAGTGGAGTCCATCCCCTATCTCCTCCCAAACAACATCCGGTTTAGAGGTCCATCCCCTATCTTCTCCTAAACCATGGAGTACATCCCCTATCTCCTCCCACACACACAACGTATATACACAAAGGTCATATACACAATCAATCAATACATAACGTTAATGTATTCTATCAGCCGTCATACTCTATGACATATCCAATTGATTAGTTTTAGTTTGCCTAATCATCATGCATTGTCTACAACAATCAAAACTACCCTCCACCGGTAGCCCAAGCAATTATTTCTAAACAGATAATAAAAGCTCCGACAGATAAAATATCAATTTTCAAAAGTGAGCGATTAATAAATTCAACTCCACCATTTTACAATATAATGAACCAATTTCATTATTTCCATCTCAATTCCAAACAACAACATTTTTCCCAAATTAATTATATCAATTAATTTATACTACAACTTAGGGTTTTCTACCCATTTTTCCAACAAGAACCCCATGGTCCATAAATCAACAACCAACAACAATGACACCATTTTGAAGCCCAAAATACATATTTAAGAATCAAAATGACAAAACCCCCATTACACACTTCGAAACCCTAGATCCCAAAATCAAACCATTTACCCAAATGCTCAATAATCTAGGTTACAACCCATAGGAGTGAGTAGGAATCCCTACCTCAAATTTCGGAGCCCAAGGAAGAAGATGAAGAAAATCAAAATGCTCCAAACACCAAGATCCACAGATCAAAACGAAGCCCTCGACGATCAACACAACTTTTACAAAGGCCGAAGGAAAGGAAAGCACTCTGACTAGATCAAACCCTAGAGAGAAGGGAGTTTCTAGAGAGAGACGCTCTCAAAAATGTTTTTGGGAAAGTAAGAGAGAGAGAGATAATGTAAAAAGTGATTTCAAAATGCCCAACTGCCAACTGATATACGACATTCCTGCTCGAGCGGAGAACACAACGCTCGAGCGTCAAGAACAAAAGACTAGGTCCGCTCGAGCGCAATAAAGCCCGCTCGAGCGCCAAGACACAGGAATAAAGTACATCCGTTCGAGGGCGAAAACCAGTCCGCTCGAGCATAGATTTCCCTCTCCCAGAACCTACACCAAAAATGTACTACTGTAGACACCCCATTTTTGACCATCCTCAAGACTTGGACGTCACCGTTGGAACACTCGGTGATTATCCATGTTTGTGTTCGTTTGGAGTTCCCGGAGTTTTCGGCTCGCGCACCGTGCCTCAGGACCTCCAGACTCGACCGTTTGTGTTTGGATTTGCACCAAACACTTGTGTTTTTCCTTGGAAGGGTAGGGAATGCTTTGTGAGGCATCCCTACACACCACCGGCTGGGGCTAGAGGCCACTGGCTGGCTGGTTTGTCCATCGGCACTTTTGTGCCGACCGGCACTATTTTGTGCTGACCGGCACTAAATTTTGCCAAATGATTTTTTTTGCGGCCGAGCACTGTGCACTTGCTTTATGAGATATTTTCTCACAACTGTAAAGTTCTTTGCTCCCCTCCATACACGTGTATGGAGGGATGAGCTCTTGGCTTGCTTAGTTGCTAAGCATTCCTTGCCTATAAGAGGAGAACTCTTCCTCTTGGCTCAAGGTTAGCCTTTTAAGAGCAAAACCAGAGCTTAGATACATATATCTCTGATATACATCCATATATATATATATATATATATCTCCCTCTCTCTCCTCTTGTGTGTGTGTTTTTAGGCCAAAAAGTGTAGTTTTACCTCATTTTTGCTCCTTTACACACACCATTACACCTTAGCTCGAGTTTGAGAGACTTAGGAGGTTGTTTGTGTTGGTTTTGGACTGGTTTTGAGCATCAGAGAGTGGTTGCAACCTCTGTTTTTCAAAGGATCATCAAGGGTAAGAATCTTGCTTTATATTCCCCATTTTTGCAACCTCTTTCTACCCTCTTTACTTTGTGTTTTTGAGTTTGTGTTTAAAGATAAAAAAAGTCTTGTTTTTACTTGTTCTTGAACCTTCATTAAGGTCCTTTTTTGGTTTGAGTAAAGGTCCATCCTATTAGGCCTTGTATGGCCACTTTTGGTGCCTTTGCTTAAGACCCTCTTTACTTGTTGTTCTTGGACTTCTCACCACTGAAAACCAGTGGGTTTCAGTGGTGAGGGGGGTGTTTTGAAGTCACATAAAGGGGAGGGACACCCCTCTCCCCTTGGTCCCTTGTTTGCCTTTGTTTTGGGTTCAAAGAATAGCATGTGTGCATAGTCTTGTTTGGCTTCATTTCAGAGTTTTTTTGAGTGTTTGGAGCATGTTTAAATTCTGTTTTTGGTCGGATTTGTCATCTCTAACATGTCTCTCATACTTGCTTTGAAATGCTTTCTTATGCTTAAAAGTATGCCATACTTTGAGGCCATGATTTTAGTATGTTTCTAGCTTAGTTTCATGGAGATAATAGCATCATCTTGCCATGTATAAGGGCTGTGAGCCACTGTCTTGGACCCATTTAGCATGCTTGGTTTGGTTGTCTTGCATTTTGGCTTGTAGGCCTTGCTTGTATGAAGCTCTAGTATGCATGCTTGCTTGTATTTGGCCTCATTTCAGAGCCTTCTTGGGTGTTTTAAGTCATGTTTAACCTCTGCCTAATATGGGTTTAATGGCCCTTAGCATGCTTCTTACACTTGCTTTGTAATGCCTCGTTTGGCCTAGAATTGTGCCATATGTTTAGCCCCATATATCTCCATGTTTTGGCTTAGCATGGTGGAGCATTTAGCCTTGATTTGCCATGTTCTAGGGCTGTGAGCCACTGTTTTGATCATATTTGGCATGATTAGTATGGTTACTTTGCATGATGGTTTGTTGGCCTCAAGCATATAGTCCATGGGCATGCATTGGGTAGCCTATTTAGACGATTTGGGATCATTTGGCATGCTATTTCAGACCTTAATCCATGCTCACATGTCTAGATTTGTTATCTCTCTTCATGCTTTAAAGGGTGCCCTTTATGCTTTAAAATGTGCATTGTGTGCACTCATGCTTTTGGGATTGTTTTGGGGCTGCCACATGAGGGATTTGGGTGCCATTTTCCATGCTAAAATTCTTTTTTTGGTTATTAGGTTCATGCCATGAGTGGTTGCGTAAATGTTGGTTAGAGGCTCTCTTGAGTGCCCTTGGTTTTGGGCTTGAGTGGTTTGCATATTTGTGTAGTGTCTTGCCTATGATTTCAGCCCATTTCAGTCACTATTTGGGGAAGTTTGAGGCCTCCCCCATGGTGGTTAAGTCCACTACTTTAGGCTCATTACATGTTAGTTGCATACTTGGTCCATTAGGTGTTATAGCATATTGGTCCCATTGCTTGATTGGCTCATATTTGTATGCCATTCATACCTTGTATGCCTTAGCATTTGTATGCCCATTGTGATAGTTGCATGATGCTTGGTGTGATTGCATCATATTTCTCATTGTTGCATCATTTGAGCCATGTTGCATTCACGCATTCCATGGCTTGGCTTGGGGATTGTCAAGCCAAGCATAGGATTGAGAGGAGTTCACACTCCAAGTGGTGCAACTCACCTCAATTCTCGGTCACCAAGGCCTTGGACCAACACATGATAAGGCTTTGGATTTCACTTGCTTGTGTTGCATGCATTCATATCAAAATGCAACCTTGGTTCTTTGGGCTACCATGCATCAAAATGCATCATTGATGGCCCTAGAACCAAGAGTCATGCCTCCTTGAGTCCCTAAGCATGATAGGAGGCCATGATCATGCTTACATATGCCCAAAAACCATGCCTTGCACTGCTATTTTCGCTGCTGCTGTCAAACTGTCCTCAACAGGAACTTTCTGCCGACCGGCATTATAATGTGCCGATCGGCACTTTATTTGTGCCGATAAAAAACACAAGAAGCCGGTGGTAAACTGGAGCATCCGGTGAGCTTTCCCCAGCCGGTGAGGTGATGTTCAGCAGTATGCAGGGAGGTGTTCTAGGACTTTGGAAATTTTTGGAGAGACAGGGCAGTAAAAACAGAGGCCAGCAGTGGCACGGTACAGGTTTTCCGGGCGAGTCGGAATCGAGCATGCATCATTCGCGCATTCCAAGGCAGGGCTGAGGCCCCATTGCGTTTATTTTGCTTTAATTTAGTAATTAGAATTTTTGTAATATTTATTCATTATATTTTTGGACTGTATTATTATTTCGGACCCTCCGAGCGAGGGCGCAAAGTTGTATAAGTGTGTGTGAGTGGGTGTATGTCTTCCAATCCCCATTTCTTTCTTCCCTTTTATTTACCTGCTTATGATGGTAGATTAGGGCACATTTAAATTAGCATACCTTATACAATGCATGCGTGCATTCATGCATTTGTTTACATGCACCGGGCTCGGTACATCATACAAACCGCATTGCAATTTTCGATTCCAAATTGAATACGTGCTATTCGCACACTTCATATGCCATGTTTAGGGTTAGCCGAGCCTACTCTAGATTACATCTATGTCTGTGTTGCATTAGCACTTAACATGAACTAGGTCATGCATGTTTGCTAATAGTTTACTGTTTTGGCACGGAGTACGATGTAAGTATTTTACGCTTTAGCATACCACATGCATGTGAATGTTGCCATGACAGTATGCTTACCATGTGGCTAAGTGCTATATGAGATAAACTGTTTGAATGCCTGTGGGTGGAGGTTGGATTGCGTGAGTTAGAACAACTCATTGAAATCCGTATTTTAGCCTACTTGCGAGTAGCAAAACCAACACGTTTTTCGAGACAAAACGGATATGCAATGTTTATTTCCAAGTTAGGCAATCTAGTCTATACTTTTGTGTTGTGCGCATCACATAGTAATTCTAGGTTAATAATTGGAATAAGAACGCATAAAGTTTTCAAAATTGGATATCACGGTTAGTAGAGGCCGGTCTTCGGACCGGGCGAAAGGGGGTGCTCATAGCTGACCTTCCCCGATCGTACCCAAGCTCCCGAACCAAGCCACTTTGGTGATGACGGACACGTGGCCTTCGGCACCGAGTCAGGGTTTCCTAAATTTCCCATTTTAAAAATATTTAGGTGGCGACTCTGTAATCTGGCAAAGCAGTCCATGTTTGGCACTACTTTTCAAAAATCTGTTTTCTCAAACGATTTGCCAGAGTTGGACTCTTTGGTTCAGATTTAGAACCGCAACACACAAAAAGGAGAGTCCGAACTGTAGCGAGGTCCCCCGCGGGCATGTTACAGTTTCTGGCGACTCTGCTGGGGATTTTAGAGAGCTTGACTCGAACTCGTGATATCCTGTTTTGATTTCGTTTATGTGTTTCTTTGCATTGCATTTGCATTGGTGCGCCTAGGACACCGTGTTTGCCATCTGCCATTCCTGAACGGTTTGCCGGAGGCTTGTCTTGTCAAGGCATGACCGTAAGGCTGACCGGTTATGGGCTCTGACAGCATGGGAACACAAACCCCGGTTTACCGAGGAACCCTTTTGACCATTCGACCTAGTGCATATTCGGAATCCATAGTGACCATTCCAAACTAGGACAGGTTGCTTACCCGATGTTAGGTTGTTTGAAACCGCTGTGTGCGTAGTGAAACCCTAGCTCCTGACAAAATAGGACAGGGAAACCCTACCCCAACATAGGGTGTATTGGCTCTCATTTACTTGCTATGTGCTTTTAGAGTGTATCTCTACAGGGAATGCATATACCAGTTTGTAAGTCTGGATATCCGGCCTGCGGGCACCAGTATCAGTATTTTGAGAATCAGTATATCTGCGGGTATCAGATTCAGATTTGGGGCAGTTTTCGGGGGAACAGTGATCAGTAATAGAATACAGTTGTTCAGCTTTGCTCGTATCCGTTCCAGTGAAGTTGAGCTGAGATGCTGTCTGTTTTCTCTTTTGCTAGGTAGTCCTGGAATCATAGCTTCAGAAGGCTCCACTATCCCCCA
>JAPPVO010001982.1:0-11394 GCA_030407325.1 Camellia japonica | reverse complement strand
ATCCACATCTCGTGACTCAATTTCAGTTACACTTCCATCCGGATGCTCCCCAACAAACACATAGCCCTTAGAATGCTCACTATAGCGAATGAAGATACACTTCTTTCCTCTAGGGCCTAACTTCCCAAACTTATGAGAAGCGTTGTGTATGTAAGCTGCTGAACCCCAAGGCCGCAAATTGCCCAAATCAGGCTTTTTTCCAGTCTACATCTCATATGGGGTGGAAGGAACTGATTTGGAGGACACACGGTTAAGGACGTAGGTAGCAGTCAACAAAGCATCTCCCCAATAAGAAATGGGAAGATTAGCTTACGCCATCATTGATCTAACCATGTCAAGCAATGTGCGATTCCTTCTCTCCGCTATACCATTTTGTTGCGGAGTCCTAGGAATTGTCAATTGCCTGATAACTCCTTTTTCCTCACAGAGCACTTTAAATTGCTCAGATAGATACTCACGTCCTCGGTCAATCCTTAGAGCCTTAATGCTCTTGTCTAATTGATTCTCAACCTCATTAACATACCGTCTAAAGCAATCCAATGCTTCTGACTTGTGAGAAATCATATAGACATGACCAAAATGCGTGCAATCATCTATAAATGTGATGAAATAAGGGGCTTCATGCCTTGTCCTCACATTCATTGGTCCACATATATCATAATGAATAAGTTGTAATGGGATAGATGCCCTTATGGCTTTCCCAAATGGTTTCCTTGTTGCCTTTCCAGCAAGACGGTGCTCACAAGTAGGCAAAGTGACTCTAGCGAGTGGGCCTAAAAGACCTTCTCTAGCTAATCTAGTCATCCTGTCTTGTCCTATGTGGCCTAATCTAGCATGCCATCTCATAGAATCATTATCACAAAAAGATGCAATATTAGAAATAGAGCCATTGGCATTTTTATTAAGACTAGAATCATCCACATCGAAAACTAAAAAACCATATGAAAGATAACCAAAACCATAAAAAATTGTTCTCAAATAAGGCTAACGCCATTATTCTCAAAACAAAAGCTAAAACCAAGGCTCATCATCCTAATAACTGAAACTAAGTTTCGCTGAATATCCGAAGCATAAAGAACATCATGAAGATACAAGGTGCGCCCTCGTTGCATTTCCAGCTTGAATGTGCCAATGCCAAGCACCTCCACACTGGACTCGTTCCCCATGTAAACTTTTCTACTCCCAGCAGGTACTCGGCGATACTCAACGAACCCTACTCTGTCCCTCGCGATATGGTCTGTTGCTCCGGAGTCTACAACCCAAAAATGAGGAGAATGAGCAATTAATGCTTGACTAGACACAAAGCATTGAATGCGAGAAATTAAGTAAGGGAGTACCTTCTTCTGCTCAGGGCAATCCCGAGCGAAGTGTCCTTCTTTGTTACAGTTAAAGCATGTCAATTTAGCCTTTGCCTTCTTACCACCTCTCTTGCCCCTATGCTTGAAATTTATAGCACCATTGGGCTTAAGCGCAGCTGCTGCTTGCTTCTTAGGGGCACCTTTTGCTTTTCCACGTTTGAACTGAGAAGTCCTACGTGAGCTTGACTCAACCACCATAGCAGAACCATCGAACTTAGTCGTCTCAAGGCACTCAGCCTCTAGCTCCAAATGACGCGATGTGTCTTCGAATGTTTTCACACTCTCATTATGCATCATGTTCTGCTTCATCTGCTCCCAAGAATTTGGCAAAGAGCGAATCACAGCTTGTACTTGCTGCTCTTGAGTCAAATTGTGCCCAGCAGCCGCAAGCTCACATATCATGGCTGACATGACCCTCAAATGCTGCTTCATCGAGTGATGCACCCTTTTCTGATATGAGTCAAACTTCATAGTCAGCCCACGTAGCTTTGCCAAAGAGGTAATACCAAACTTTTGCTTGAGAGCTTCCCACATCTCAAATACAGTCGGGCCATGCTCAAAATCACTAATCAAGTCATTGTGCATGCTGCTCAACATAGTAAAGCGCGCACACCGATCTTTGTTACGCCAAGTCTGAAAGTCTTCAAGATCACGACGATGTTAAGCTATATTGCCCTGCTTTGGCTCAACCATCACTTGTTCAAGTGTGGTCAACACTTCTTGCTCATTGAGGAGGTATTGGATCTTACGGCGCCATATATCATAATTGTCGCCATCCAATTTCTCTCCCTTAGTTAAGTTTGCCACCACTGTCTTAGCAGCCATTTCTACATACAGAGTAAACAAATGCGCAGGGGATATTAATGATAGCAACACAAAAAAAAAATATATTTTGCAGCAAAAGAATCTAAATTAAATAATGATAATTTTACACATGTCTCAAGATCGAAAATTTGCTATGCTCGTAATCATCTCTTGCGCCTCTAGTGATAATTATCAAAATTTAATTTAATTTCATGCGCAAAAAACAATCAATCTCCCACTACTTATGGCATATACAAAGCATGATAAATTTCATACAATAGCATCTTAAAGTAAATTTACAAATAACTCATGCTATATTCATTTAATAATGGAATTCAAATAAATAAATAAAAAAAAACTAATCATGCTTCTTTAATTGCAACATATTACAAACCCAAAAAATATGCTGTATACAATATTCAGATTATGCCATAATAAAATGTAATCATTCTGAAATTTTCTGGAATTTTTCTGAAATTTTCTTGAATTTTAAATAACTAATAAACACACATTAAAATTAGAAATAAAAAATCCAAAAACTAATAAACTGAAACAATATTCAGATTATGCCATAATTAAAATGTACATCATTCTGAAATTTTCTGGAATTTTAAATAACTAATAAACACACATTAAAATTAGAAATAAAAAATCCAGAAACTGATAAACTGAAACAATAATACCAGTAAATAGTAAAACTTTTCAGAAGTCTACAATAAAAATTTCAACCCTAGAAAATTATTTATGCAATTCCAAAAAATTATTTATGCAATACCAGAAGCATTTTAAAGCATAAAACATGAATTATTAACACAGAAAAAATATTTTTTATTTTCATAAAATTTTCAAAATTTTACAGAATATAGAAAAATTAATTCTAAGTCTAACAGTACTAACCACGCATAAAACAAATCTATAATGAATTAATTATGACCATTTAACGTGATTCAGAATTAAAAACAAAACAAACAGTGCCTTAAGCATCAGCAGCCAAGCTGGCGGACGAAAACGGCGCAGCTCAGTGCGCGGCTCAGCACACGGCGCGCGTGCGTGGCGCGGACAGCGCGCCGGTGGACAGCGCCGCTGACGCGGGCGTGAGGGCGCGTCGGCAGGGCGTCTGGCGCGTGGAAGCGGGTGGGAGCGCGTGGGAGCGCGTGGGAGCGGCTCTCGGCGTCAGGTGGCACGTAAGGCCCATGCGCCGCCTTCCAGGGTGTTTTCCGGTCTAATTATTGTACTGCCAGACTCCTTTTTTTAAAATAAAACCATTTATGGTATTAAAAAAGACATTAATGAACATAAAAATAGGTATTTATGCTCTTAATCTAATGAAAGTATACTTTTTTCCTCCTTTATAAACATTCATGTATATAATGTATACATATACATATAAAAATATACACATGATTAAAGAAAACACGGAAATACCCATTCATGCTCTGATACCAATGTAAAACAAAGTATAACGCAGCGGAATAAAAAATTGCGGTCATACCTTTTGAACAGAGTCTGAATTGAAGGATCTCGTGGGTAAATCACGTGCTTCCTGAATCTGATCAATCAACCCAGCAATGGAGTGATATTACAATAGTGAATATCACCCACACAAATCACAGTGCAAATGGCTTTGATCGTTGTTTTTGGGAGAGAGTCAGCATATGGGAAAAAGCTCAAAACATACGTTGTTTTTCTCTTAATCACCCATATCCCATATCATCAGATATATAATATGTTTATCTCATTTATCCATATCAGTTATATGAGATAATATAAGATATATCATCTATCCATATCAATTATATGATAGATATATATATATCCTGAGTGGTTATCCAAATAGGTTTGAATTTGAATTCAAAACCCATTTGGATAAGGTTCAAAAGATTCAAAGGGTCATGCCACATGGGCGCCCATTTCTTACACTTTCTTTTATAAAATCCCAAAACACATCACATGATACCCCCACATTTATCGGCCACCAAGCACGGAAGGGCAATTGGACACCTTCTACATTTCTGAAAATACCTCTACATTTACCCGCCATCAAGCACAGAGGGGCAATTGGACACCCATTACATTTTAAAAAAAATTACCTCCGCATTTACAGGCCACTGAGCATAGAGAGACAATTGGACACCTAACACATTTATTCAACAGCATCCCCCAAATTTATCGGCGTTAAGTATGAAAGGGCAATTGGGCACCTTAATAATATACCAATGACATTCCCACATTCTCTGGCCTCTGAGCATGGAAGGGCATTTGGGCACCTTAGTACACACAACACATTCTAAATATACACACATCCGATTACACAACTCAACACTTAATCCAACATTCTGTGGATGCAATGCAATGCAAGAGTTCCTAATATTGTGACTTAACTGAAGTCCAATTCAGTCACATACAAAATCAATCCAACAAATACAATATGAAATAGATATAAATATTTTTGTAACCCCAAGTCAACCGAGCGATCAATTTTAATTATGAACCAATTCATACATTGAACCTTTCAACATTTTCTAGATTTCCACCCAAAACAACTTCCTTAAATCCTCCATTAACATCATCATAACACCAATCTCATTCCACATACGGATACTCAAGAAGATTAATCGAAATTTCAACATATAGTACGATTTTAATTCAAAACCTCATTTAAAAATAAAATACCAAATTTAGGGTTTCAAGAAAATTGGGGGTTTTCTTCATTTCATCATCAAATCCAACAATCATCAAATATTTCACATTAATATCTCAAAACAATCTAAATATTTCAAAATTTTAAGTGAAACCCCCATTTTTAAATATAAACATCTTTTAATCAAAAATTTCAAACTCAAATCAACCCATATTTCCCATAATACAACATAATCAACAAAATCATAAATGATTAGAGTTAAGAGAATAACCTACCTCAAGAAAGTGAGCAAACAACGAAGACCCAAGCAAGAACTCCAATGAATTCGCAATCCAATCAATCAAGAGAAAGATCTTCACTCCTCCTTCACTAATCTTGCATGATCTAAAGTGGATCCTTGGTGTAAAGAGATGAAATCAAAGGTTTTGTGGCTAGGGTTTTCGAACATGAAGAGGTGAGGGAGAGAAAAGTGAGAAAAGTGAGAGAAAATGCACAAAAAGTGGGTTTAATACTTGCTGATCCTGAACAGACCGCTCGACTAACCACTTTTGCGCTCGAGCGAACATAACCAACCCTCAGGATCTCAAACCTACAAACAAAAGTATCAGATGCCTCGAAAGACAGTTCGAGCAAACACTTCTTCGTTTGAGTGACGAAGTGAAATTTCCAGACCATTACAGGAGCCCTCATCTCCTATGTCTCTGTTGGGTTCTTTCATAGCAACGACAGAGAGAGTGATGTGAGGATATAGAGGTTGTTGGAATTTCTGGGTTTGGTGAAGATTTGCAAACATATTTGGATTTGTATGATACTTTCCTCTGCAAATTCGCCTCTTATTTTCTCCCTATATCCATATATATAGCAATTTATGTGTATGAATGATGAATGCAAGACAGAAGAAGAAGACAAAGGGGTTTTGAGTTTGGATTTGAATTCGAAGGATAAATGAATCTGAATGTATTAATAGGTATGGATCTGAATGTTCTGTCACAAAATAAAAAAGGGCATTTGAACTAAGAAATCAGATGTGTGTTAAAAATTTGTAGCAAAAGAAATTATGCTTCTCTTTGATTTCATTATCAGTTTCTAACTACCTCAATCTTCTCGGGATCAATTTGTCTTCAACAATCTTAGTGGTGCATTTCCTTCACAAGTCTGTGAAATTCCAAGCTCCTTTACAATTGGGATTGAGAAAGAGAGGAGAGAGAGAAAGAGAGAGAGAGGAAGAACTTGCAAGCACAAGTGCAATCACATCGTCTATGTACAAATGTGTAGCTTCGTTGACAGTGGAGATTCCGAAGAGAGGTGGGTAGTGTTCTACCCAAGTTGGTGGTCAGTGGGGGTTGTCGGTGAACACCCAGGTCAGTGGTAGTCATCGTCATCGGTGAACATCGAAGTCGGTCGCTTGACACTAGGTCTCAAAATCACGTTCCCGTTTCTCTCTTTGTCTTTGTCTTCTCTTTTTTTTATTTATTTTATTTAATAAACGCGTGGGTTTCACGCATGGTTATAGAGGGTTTCTCACTCTCCTCTCTCTTCTCTTTCTTTGTTTTATAATCTTGTAATCACATTTGGGCCATTCGAGGCAGCAAAAATTTGAGTTACCTAGCAAAACTGCTCTTATATTATATAATTTCTTCTCATCCCCTCCCCTTCACCCCTCTCTCACTCTTTCTCTCTCTCCTTTGCTCTGCAACTTCTACTTTTCCATAATACACAAACAATTAAAACCAATCTATTCTCAATTTGCAAACAATAACTTCCACTAATTGTCACACCCCAAACCCGAGTATGATCGACCGTGGCCCACAAGGCCTTAACCCAAGGCACACGTAAGCCTAAACACGAATCCATAACCACATTGAACAACTATACAATAGTCCGATAATAAATAACCAAACTCAATCCAGTGACATGCCACAAGTATAAACGACAAAACCAACCGTAATCAATACCATCCAAACTTATGGGATATAAATGGCCCACATATCAAAATAATCCTAAATGAATCTTAATAAATATATATATATATATATATATATATGCACAAACTTGACATAACAATCTAAAACAAAATAAATGAATGTCCTAGAGGTCCATGCAATTGAGTCCCCGCTACGCCATGAGTCTACTCTAAGTCCTTCTAACACTTGAAAATGATAAATAACTAAGTCAATTGATAGCTCAGTGAGTAGCAACATGGATAGTAAATATAGTTTTTAAAATAGGGTTCAATTCCAAAATAACACAAAAACTAGACTGTCATACAATTTTGATAAAGATAATCAGTTTCAAAAGAAGGTTCCATAGTTCAACAGTTAAAATACTCATGTCTCTCAAGAACATGATACATGACATTTTCCACTAAAAACAGATTACAACATGAACACCAATAATTTTCTGAGTACCAAGAATAACAAGTAACATGCCACAAAGTTCTCAAGGCAATAAGCCCGTTGAATCCAATATCGAACCAAGAGTCATCCTCGGGGTGGCAACCCGGGCCTTTTCTCTAAAACGATTCGATTGACGGTCACCTAGCCTAGCCTAGGACTTTTCCTTACAATCGTTGAGCACTAGAGTCGTCACGGCCCCACACGGATCTGTTCCCTAGTGGCCAGAGTCACCACGCACAATGGAATAATTTCCCTTGACTAAAATATACATATGGTCCCAACAATCAATACAATTTAGTTTCGCAAACCATGGTAGTTCACCATTATAAACATGAGACCATAAACAATAGTTTACAGTATGCCAAGTTTACACATGTTTCAGAAATAATTTAATTCCATTCATACTATAATAATTTATCAAAATAGTTTAGTCCTAAAACAACAATTAAATTTTCCAACAGTTTAGGGTAGGGAAACATTTATAAAAATATGTAGCATGCAACTACTCACCTGTAAACGGAATAATGTAATCCTCGAATAGAGTATAAAAGTCCAACTAGTGCCCTGAACCAAGTATGAAAACTACACATCACTACGAATTTAAAAATACTAAAGAATAAGAAACTAAGTAACCTCAAACTAAAGTGCACTAACACGGCTCAACCCAACTCACCATTACTCTTAAATATTACCTCAGCTCATGTTCTTCAAGGTCTAAAATCACCCAAGACATGGGTTCAAATTGAAACTTATTTAAAAGTAACTTTAAGATAACCGAATTTTAAACAAGTTTTTCAATCAATTTGCTAACTTTGAAAATTCCAAAACCCAATCCACGCTGTTCGAAAAATTCCAAAACCCTCCAGATATCAACTAATATATCCTGAGTTTCAAACCCAATTGGTTTTACTTGATTTTCTTATCAAAATAATTATTTACAATTAATTATGCCCAAACAGATTGTTTTCTGCAGCACTTTAAAGAAATTAATGGTTCTCTTAGTATACACGAGCAATCAAAGCGAGGAAAAAAATGTAAACAACTAGACTCATAGCTGGTTCTAATGACGCTGATTTGATAAATTTTGGATTTATACCCAAAGAGAACGACACTTTCAAAGTTACTGTTTTACACTAGTGTTTTGGACAGATTTGAACGCACCAATTAATATAGATTTTTACTCTGACAAATTATGAGAAAATTCTGATATGCAATTCAATATGTAATTAATCTACAGTAAAAATTTTAGTTCAAAATTCACCCATTTGATATGATTCCTCGATTTTTGAAGTTTGTTGTTCTGTATAGAATTTTTAAACTAAGAATTACACCCATTCTTTACACACAATTTATTTCCTCAGGTTTCTTAACAATGTATATATATACAAAATACATACACCTACAACCTCCCCATCAATGAATTAAATAATAATAGAGTAAGGATAAAAAACGAAAACAAAAAGGAAGAAGAAAGATTAAGACCTACCACACACCCAAATTGTCTTAGGCAACCTAGGGTTCCTATATATATATATATCTCTAACTAAAAGGCTCTAAGTTATTATCTTTTGTTTTATTTTATTTTCTCTCTCAATTAATTTAAATAACAAACAACTATTACCAGATCAAAATATACTGACTATTTTGTCCCCTATTTTTTTTTTAAATAATAATTCTTGCCTCTAAATTAAAGACTTTCACCATAAATTTATTTTAGGTTTAAAATTAATTAAAAGACCCTCCAATAATATTTAGTTTGCACTTAAAGATTCACAAGCAAAATATTTAAAATTGTAAAATAATTATTACTTAATTATTTATTTGATTTGTAAGGCCTGGGACTTGGGGGTATACTTCCTTTATGGTGTTAGGTTCGAAACATTTTAGGTGCAACAATTTCTTAAGTCAGTCTATACTTTTGCCTCAACTTTAAGTGGTCCTCTTCTAATGGACGGTGGATTAATCTCCCAGATTAGTCGGTTGGGTCACTTATTGAGTTATCACGGGCAAAATCCACATTATCCCTTGTAGTTTAGGCCATTTGTACTTACCCCATCTATCATTTATAAATAGCCACTTACCCCTTATCATTTTGGACTAAAGTGCAATATCAATACTGATGACAAAAAATGTAAAATGACCTTAATACCCTTATTCTTCTTTTCTTTCTTTTCCTTCTATTTTTTATTCTATCTCTTCATGAAAAATAATTTGTAGCTCAAACTTTAGCCCCTCGAATGGCCCGAATGTGTTGGTACCCTGTCTCTCCATTTTGGACTCACGCACATAGACCCCTTGTCTCTCTTCTCTATCTCTCTCTTGGACCTGAAGTCTCTGAAATCTTCCTCCTCTCAAACGCCAAAGCTTCTTTCTCTCATCTCTTCCTCATTTCAAACTTAGACACTGCCTCAAACCTCTCTCTCTCTCTCTCTCTCTCTCAAACAATTCCGTCTTTATCTAATCAACGCTGGAGCCATTAGAGCCCAAAACTAGTAGTTTCCTCTCCGACGCCGGAGCTATAATGCCCCCAAAATTAACATCAATTGATTCATTACCAATCCATTATTATCATTCAATTCCATAACCTTAATAAATTTGCCAATAAATAAGGATAACAAATTATAAATCAAAAGTTTATCTATTTCTCGCAAATCAGTCATCTCATACATTACAACAAATTATAGTACAAGAAACTATATAAAAAAAAAATGTCAAATCGCCCTTGTAGACACCCCATTTTTGACCGAACTTAAGACTCAGACGTCACCGATTGAGCGCTCGGTGATGTTGCATATCGTGCTCGTTCAGAAGTCTCAGAGTCCGCGGCTGTGCGCCCTGCCTCCGGACTTCCGAACTCTCTTCTGTGCCTTGCCTCGGTTTGCGAACCGGACTCGGTTTTCTCTGTTTTCTTTCCTGAGGGGAGGAAGAGGTCTAGTAGATCATCTCTCAGTGGCCGTGGGCTACATTTTGTGTGCCGTAGGCCATTTTGCCCATTTCGGAGCCCGGTTCCCGATTTTCGGAGCCGTCAGGCCGTGTGCCTCGGTTCGGGACCACCCAACCATCTCCGATTCCTCCGGTTTTTGGCATGCATCTCATTTACTCCCTTTCGAGGGACACTGGGGGCTTAGATACCCACTTCGTGGCCAAATGCCACTTTCGGTGCTTAACGGCCTATTTTCGGGACCCCGAACTGCGTGTTTTGGTCCCCGAGCATTCGTTTTGCATCGGTTTTTGTTCATTTTTGGCAGGTACCTCTTTTTATCATAAGGAAGGTCACTGGAGGGTGGGAGGCTAGTAATTGTCTCAACAAGCAGTTATGCTCTTCCAGCGCCCCCCGGCGCCCGTTTTTCTCACTTCCGGGCTAATGTTGAACACCCTAGGGCCATTTTCTTTGAGCCAAAACCACATATTTGTGTTGTACACACATGGAGGACCCTAAAACATATGGCCGGCCAAGTAACTCTCATTGAACCTTTTGAACCCCTCTTTAAATTGGCCTATTCTCTCTCCTGTTTCAGAGTTGTCAAATTTGAACCATAGGGTCTTGTTCAGCACACATAGGAGGCCACCAATGTGTGGTGGCCGGCCAGCAATTTTGTGTTTCATTTTTACCCCTTGGCCGGCCGGCCATGGGGGGTGGCCGGCCGGCCACCTGCAGAAAAAGCACATGGCCGGCCATGCTCCTTGGGGTGTGTCCCTTACAGCTACACAGCTGTTTCCCCCAGAAAAGATCTGTATCCGGGGGATATTTTGGGAGGGAAAGCTTGGGTGCATTTCCCTCCACCTTTACACCCCTCCTTTTGTCCATATAACAGCAGCTCCAACACTCTTTCAAGGGTAGAAAATTTGCTCTCAAGCATACATACACACCTCTCTCTCCATCTCTCTCAAATCTTCAAGTTTTGCTTCCATTCCTTCATCATCATCAAGCATCACCATCTCCACTCCATTTTCAGCAGCAAGAGGGGTTCTTGAGAGGCTTAGAAGCAACTTTCCTCAAGCCAGAGGTAGCAAAAGTGTGGTCTTCAAGGGTAAGAGTCTATTCCCCTCTTTTGTACCCTTTTCTTGCCTCATTTCTTAAGCCTATTTGCTTATTGTTTTGGGCTCCGACCAGAACTGAAAGGGGCCTTGTTTTGAGCTATTCTTCATGTTTTCTCAAGGGCTCAACCCTGTTTGAGCCCTCCATCTTGCACTT
>JAPPVO010001981.1:0-13578 GCA_030407325.1 Camellia japonica | reverse complement strand
CTCTGGCACTGGTTGTACTGATTTATGGCCCGTCTTCTACTTCCTGCTTCGACTCTAGCTTAGACGTGCTCTACCTATGCTGGTCTTTGCTCTTTCTGGTATTTTCCTTGGGCTCATTTCTTGCTTCAATAGTGTTGTTTCTATCCATTTTATCAACCCTTTTTTCCATTCTTCTATACTGCTTCTGTAAGTCTGTGGGTAAGCACTTTAAATCTTTTCTTGATTCAGAGATCTATTGGTGAACTTGCTAGGGTTTGCAAAATATATATTTGGAATCTATATTTTGGCTTTTGGAATTACTAGTGCTTTGCAATTAAGGAAAAAATAAAGCTCTTGTTGAATCTTGACTTGTAAAAGAGATGTAGTCTTAAAATTCATGTTTTGAAATTTGGCCCTGTGTTGATAAATCTGCCAAAAATTGAGTATTAATCTTGATTGTTGTTTTGTTGGTCTTGTGGATGCTTGGGAACTAAATAGTTGCTGCCGAAATTTTGTTTGAACATTATTGTTTTATGTCGGCTTTACTATTTCAGGCAAATGAATTCTTGTACGAAATTCATAACCCTAAGGCTTCAGAACCCGCACTAATGAGGGTAAGGGTTGTCCCTCGGAAGTTCAAACATAAGCAAAGTTGTCTCTCAAGAGTCCGAAAGTAGCACACACCCTACTTCAGCAAGAAAGATCGATCTCTTGAAACTTGCTTTTTGTAAGAAGTCTATCACCTGGGGACCCTTGAAACTCGCACTAATGAGAGCAAGGGTTGTCCCTTGGAAGTCTGAACAGAAGCAAAATTGTCCCTTAAGAGTTTGAAAGTAGCACACACACCCTACTTCGGCAAGAAATATCCCTTCTGGTAGGCATGAGGGCTCTTCTTCGGAAGTCCAAATGGGAGCACACACTCTATTTTAGTAAGAAATATCCGCACTGATGGAAGCGAGATCTGTTCTTCGAAAGTCTGAGTGGAGCATACACCCTACTTCAGCAAGAAAGATCGATCTCTTGAAACTTGCTTTTTGTAAGAAGTCTATCACTTGGGGACCCTTGAAACTCGCACTAATGAGAGCAAGGTTGTCCCTCGGAAGTTTGAATAGAAGCAAAATTGTCCCTTAAGAGTCCGAAAGTAGCACACACACCCTACTTCGGTAAGAAATATCCCTTCTGGTAGGCATGAGGGCTCTTCTTCGGAAGTCCAAGTGGGAGCACACACTCTATTTTAGTAAGAAAGATCCGCACTGATGGAAGCGAGATCTGTTCTTCGAAAGTCTGAGTAGAGCATATACTCTACTTCAGCAAGAAAGATCCTCGAAGCTCACACTGATGGAAACAAGGGTTGTCCCTCGGAAGTCCAAATTGAAGCAAAGGGCTGTCTCTCGGAAGTCTAAACGGAAGCACACTCCTTTCTTTGGCAATCAATGGAAGCAAAGGTTGTCCCTCGAACGTTCGAGTAGGAATACACTCCTTTATTTGGTAAGAAAGATCTTTCCTGGCTGGCAACCGAGTCTATTACTCATTCTTCTTCAAGGGGCAACAAAAATTGAAAACTGCCTCAAGCAACATAACACAATATAGAGAAAATAAACTTCTAATGGAGATACACAATATGGAGAAAATAAATTTTTTCATAACATAAGAAAGATAGAACTTCTTGGACAATGCTGTAAATATAAATTATAAATGTCATAGATAGACTTCTTCTATGGAATGTCGACATTTACCCCTAGAGTTGCAAGGTCATTTGGAAAGCTTTCACCAGCTGCTCGGGTTGTGGCCGTCATACATCATCATAGCCACGTCTTCTAAGATATCTTGGGCCCCTTGTTCTTTGAATTCTAGCTCATGTGCTTCGACTTTCTTTCTAAAGATCTTCTTAAGCGTCCGATACTTTTCTGTAGGATGTCCTAGTGATCGGTGGAAAACACAATAATTAGGACCCTCGCAGTCCTTCTTCGGCAAAAACTCTTCGACACGAGGCAACTTCAGTTCCCCGTCTGCCACCCATTGTTTAACTAAGGCCTTCACCTCCTTAATACTACATAGAAAAGGAGTGTTATCTTCATAACTCTTCATCTTCTGTCCTCTGAATCCCTTCCCTTGCGACTTTCGGGTAGAAAACGCGGAAGCCGTAGTGATAGAAGGTCCTCGGGATGACTTGAAGTTGGTTTTATAACTAGGCTCGAACCCAATCTCCTGAGACTGAGGTATGTTGATGTTCCGAGATGTTTCAATTAGTGTCGAGAATGTGGATAGCTTGTGATTAACAAGAAGCATCTTGTACTCATTTAATGCCCATTCAACGCAGATTTGGACCAAATAGCTTTCCTCCATTGCTTCATAGCAATCCACAACCTTGTCCTGAAACCTTTTGACGTAGTCAATGATGTCCTCACTTTCTCATTGCTTCTTCTTACATAATGTAAGTGTGGTCATGGAATTTGTTGATCATCTCCTCCCAACTTCGAATAGAGTTTGGGGCCAAGTTAACATACCAACTATATGCTCGGTCGGTGAAGGACTTAGAGAATTCTCTTAGCCGAAGGACGTGGTTTGAACCATGAATACCTAGAGTCTCGATGAACCGCACAACATGTTCTCAAGCGTTTCCTTGTTTGCTATCGAACTTGATGAACTTCGGTACCGTATACCCCTCGGGGTATGGATAACTCAGCATCTCAATAAGGTATGGTAGCTTAACATCCAGGTCTGGCAAGGAGGGTAAAGTACTCTTGCCCCGTTTGAGATCAAACATAGCTTGCACATCGGCAAGGGTGAGAAATTGTTGAGGGAGAGAACTTGATGGTGGCATTCCCGGAACTTGGCATGTAGACTCGAAGACCGAGCCTGGAGCGAGTTGGCCATTTGGGTGTTGAGAATTCATCATTAGTGAAGACACGTGACGATATTGGCCATCGGCACCTATGGACACGGCATTTGGTGATAGGACGTTGCATTGGGTCCCATAAAGTCCATTGCACGCCACGACTATACCGGGTTAGGCTTGCAAACTCAGTGTCGGAGCCAAAGGAGACCCACTTGATACGTGGGTGAAATTTACAACCGGTGGAACAAAATTAGGCATGGATGGAGCACCATTTTGTAGAGAAATTTCTGTGGGCCTTCTTTGAACATCCATCATCGCTAGAACACCATTCATCGCACCGAAAACTCCTCCAACCATCGATGGACCATGGCTCGATCCTCCGGGTGCATGATTTTGTGCTCCATAGGCCACAGGTTGGCCATGATTTGTTCCTCCTAGCACTTGATGTTGCACACCACTTTGAGCAACTTCAGGGAGAATTGGGGGTGGGTCTTGATGGTTTTGACCATTCCCAACATCACCATAAAGTTATTGATGCTCGTCGGCGCCGACTTGACCTCCATTTGTAGTCGGTGGTGTGCAGCTTGAACCTATCATCAATATGGTGTGGGTGAGATTTTAAAGGGTCGTGAGAATCGTTGAGTGCGTTGGAGTCCTTGAATGGCTTCAAGGATGAGAGGTGGGTCTTGAACTAGATTTCGAATCTTGTTGAGACCATTAACCAATTCACCTCCCCAGCAGAGTCACCAAATGTATAATAGGGCTCAAGAACGTCGTTGGAAAATTCGAAGATCTTCGAAGAGAAAATTCAAATTCTCTAAATATGATGAGAGGCTTAGATTCTTCAATAGTCATAACTAAGAACACAAAAGAAAGGAGATGATGGAGATAAGAGATTGGGTAAAGAAGAAGGCAACGTAGTTAGAGAGATAATAATGGCAAGGTTCTCCCATGGATCTCCCACTTTCACTCTCAAGGTTGATAATGGGAAAAGGAAATTAGTTTTTTCCCAAGAGTTATCTCTCCCAAATCCATCCCTTGTAATGGGTGGGTGCTATTTATAGGCACCTCATGATGTAGGATGGAGCCCATGTGCAAGGTACATGAGGAATATTATCTCTAACCACCTTGTTCGAGGAGGTGACCTCTTCGAGGATGAGGAAAACCCCGAAGAGGAGATCAACCTATCGGCGAAGCCACATCTAACCAATGATCTCCAATCATCCCAAAGGGTCAAGAGGAGTCCCAGAAGACGTCCTGCCGCAGAAGGGTCAGGGGTAGTTCAAGAGAACGCCCTGCAGCAAATATTGCTGAGTCTTAGGGACCCCCTAGATCGTGCCACCTCGACCCTGATATAGGCTAGTTTAATCGAAGAGTGAATTTATCTCCACTCACTGTCCTCGAGATCGGGTCCTTTGTTCGGACTTCATTACACCCGTGGTTCTGGTACGTAGATCCCGGAAAGCTCCGAGTCCGCAAGTGTTCTAGGACTCATTAATGGAGCGGCTTCTAGATTGCGTCTAAATCCGTTCGAAGCCAAGTGCTTCAGATCTCTATGTTCGTGGATCCGAACCCTTTCGAGTCCGGGCCCGAGTAAGTCTCTAAGTTCGTGGATCCGAACCCTTTTGAGGCTTAGAGCGATTCGGCCCATTTGATGGCGATAATATGGGCCCACCAATCTTGGACTTGCAATAAATTCAGGCCCACAAATGTTGGACTATTGGGCCTAATTAATTTAGTGGGCTCAAATTAGCTCCTTTTACAATCATGAATGATAATTGTCTCATAAAGTGGGTATCAATAAAAGTTGGGTTTAGATTTGGATTTAATCTTAATTTGGACTAGGCTTAGACTTGTGCTTGTGCATGTGCTGTGTTTGGTCTTGGACTTGGACTCAAACTTATTCTTGAGCTTGTGCTAAACTATATTGTGTTGGGCTTAGCTTTTGCATCTGTTTGAGAATTAGGCTTGGATCGGGTTATGACCCAACATTAGTATCCATTTTTTAACTCATCTAATTGGTTTATTCAAACATCATTGTATACATATTTATTTGTATATATTAAGAACATGAAAGGTTTAAACCTTTGTAACTCTCATCTTTTGATGATGGAGTTGATGACCATATTAGTGGCCATAGGTTTTCAACCTTTGTAACTCTAGCCCTAATGACTAGAGTTGATGGCCTCGATTAATGGCATTTGATAACCCTATCGATGTATAGCCTTCATGGCTAAGGATTCCCCTACTTATATAAATAGAGGCATTTTCCTTCCAACTTGGTAGAATAATTTTGAAGAGATATTTGATGGAAAATGGAAATGGTATTTTGAGATAAAAATTTGGAGATGATTTTTACACCAAAGAAAAATTTCCTATCTTCTTTTGCTAGTCTCTTCTTTGGTTCTTGTTAAAGAGAGTGCATCCATTATCAAGTTTGCCGAGACTATTCAAAAGGTGCTTCTATTTAAGCTGGTTTCGACCATCGTATCTTGGAAGACAGACGCCGGCGTACCTCCAGCATCCACTGAAAGGCGGTGAATCTGTTTTAAGGAAACTATCTAGTGCGGGCTTCGGTTTGCTTCTTTTCTTATCATTTGTTCTTAAATTTTTTAATATTTAGTTTACAATGATGAGTTTTAATCTTTAGTAATAATTTGTTCTATTAGTAATGTAATCTAATTCATTTCTGTATTTTTAGTCGTTTATTCTGTATTTCATCTTTTTAATATAAAATTGTTTTGTCAATTCTATTAAATTTATTTTATATATTTTTCATGTATTATTGTGGAAAAATACAAACAGGTAATTCAATGTAGCTATGCAAACTTGTGAGAAAGTACTTATGGTGTTGATAATGTCATGTCGCTCAAGATGGTCGCAGCCGCTCAGCCAATGAAGTTGTGTGGAAACAACTGAATTTAATATATCAAAAATGCTAGAAATTTCAAAAGTTCTACCAAAATTTCTATCAAATGTCTCACATGGGTGTGGGACCCACATGAGATCCACATGGTGTGGGTACCACACCCATGTGAGATATTTGGTAAAAATTTTGATAGAACTTTTGAGATTTATAGCATTACTAATATACAGAGATTGTTTGCAAATAAAAAAGAATATGAATAGAGATAAATTTAGATTAGTTAAAAAAATTATCATCTTTTTGAAATTTATATCTTAATTGTAATCCTTTTTATTTAAATAATTTTTTATATTTTATTTGACTTTTTGTATCATTGTACGGTTCAAATCTAAGACCTAGTTTGGCATAATACAAAAAATCCAAAAAGTCAAAAGTTATTATTCTATTTAAGTCACATCATCTCATTTAAATCACATCATCTCTCTACCATATCACTTCAAACCCAACCCATATTTCACATTTTTTCGTAAAAAGTCAAAAAGTGCACTTATGTAGATCATCCCAAACAATCCCTAAATAGCCATATTTATATTTATATTTATATTTATATATATATATATATATATAATATATATATATATTTTTTATCTCTATGTTTTCGTTGTTCATATATAAATAGTTATCTTTTTATTTTAAAATTATCTAAATAGCAATCTTTTTAAGGGGAATTGACCCATAAATCCTAAAATATGGAATTGTAATCTAATCAGTCCCATATTTAATTATGTACACGCAAAGGTCCCATTATTTGGGAGTTAACGATTTTGCCCATTTATGTATTGTATTTGTTTTGTGATATTATGTTTGAATGATGTATGTGTATGTAACGTTTGAAAAAAGCGTACTATAGAGGTCTATTGGTTTAATAGTGTATGTTGGGTGATCCACGTTTTGATGACCCACATCTTGTTGACCCACATCATTTTGCAAACCCACATTTTGATGAACCACATCATTTTGCAAACTCACATTTTGACGGCCACATCATTTTGCAAACCCAACCTCTGAAGCCCCACATTCTAATTATTCTGTGAAGTGTGATCCCCTCGAATCTGAAGTGTGATCCCTCGCGACTAAGGATCAACATGATATGGTGAGACTGGTCTAGGGTTTTCCAACGGAATTGTAGCACCGTTGTGACGCTGCTATTTTGGGCGCAGATATGTTAGATTGGGTTTCCAAAATTAGCGGTGCATTTTGTAATCAGTGTGTATCACGTATTTGGCGTAATCAGATCCTACATTTCACGGTGTAAATACGGGGTTGAACCGTTTTCGCTTGAGTAATGTACATCAGAAATCTCCCAAATCCCACCAAATCTGAAACGCAAAACAAACCCCCAAATTGTTGTGGGTAGTTTTATTATCTTTGGTGAGGTTGATACGTTTAGATATTTACTGGTATTTAAGTTTGGCAGTCGTGGTTGCAACCATTGTTATACACTGCGTTGTGCTTGTAACCATTCCACCACCGATGACGGCTCCGTAAAACAGTAAGCTCCCTCGTATTTGAAATCGTTGTGTGAAATCAGTGTTGTGTAAGTGTGTGTTGTGGTGTCAAATCGAATTTGTAAATGATTACGATGATGATTTTTAATTGTTATGTGCAAATGGTCATTGAATAGGAGATGGGGTGGGGTGGAGTGGGTTGGGTACGTCCAATTGTACCTTGGTAGTTGATATGTTTTGTTTTTGTTTGATTTTGTTTTAAAAATTTGGCCATACATGATCTTCTTATATAGTGCACACCGAGATCAACGTAATTAAGAGAATTTAAACACCCTTCCAAAAAATGTTTCCAGCCACAAAAAAAAAGGGTACATTAGTCACAAAATCCATTCCATAATTACATAATGGGATCCTTCAGATCACATTACCAAAAAATTAGGTCTTTGACGTGTATTAATTTAAAAAGAGGACCTGTAAAACTCTCTCAAACGGGAGTTCCAATAATTTCCCCTTTACGGGAATATTTTTTAATCTTTTATTTGATAGTGTATCTAGATAGATAGATAGCTATGGATTACTTTAAGAATTAAAAACTATTCAATTATTTCTTTTTAAAATTATTAATTATCTATTTGTTATATCTTATGAGAAGTGATTTAAGGGATTTGTTAATTTTATTGATTTCTTATAATTGATTTAATATTTTTTTATTATGTTGTTTTGGAAAATTAAAAATTAAGACAATGTGGGTGTTTGGAAAATTGCTATTTTAGTAGGCTATTTTAGTTTTTTTGTTATTTTAATAGGCTAAAATTTTTGTGTTTGAAAAAATGATTAGATTTTTTTGTAGTTAGATGTAATGTTTATGAGAGAAAAAATGAAATGATTATAGGTTGGATGTAACATTTTATCTTATTGATTATTTTAACATATTTTATCTTTTTGTAAATTTTAACCTAAAAAAAGCTAAAATTCTACTTCCCAAACAAGCCCAATGTGTGAAGTAAACTTGAGAGAATGCTTATATATTTACAAGATTAGCATGTGAGAGTTTGAAGAATATATATTTACTTATATTTAGATTAGAGTATAGATGGATAGATTAGTTGGTAATAATGTTATGTGGTATCGCTATTGTATCTAACATTTACCTATAGATAACAAGGAGTTATTGAGAAGCAAGTTTATTTTGGTACTACAATTTAATAATTATTGACCTATACTGTAGGGTACATCATTTTTATATTAGTGTTTTAAAAGATAACATGAGATGTATCAATTAATAAATGGTATGACTAAATCATTAATAAATTTTAATAATTAGATTTAATTCTTATTAAATTTTATTGAAAATAAATTTTAGTAAAATCGCTACTAAAAATAATTTTTTTATGACGATTTTTTTACATGTCACTAGAAATTGACAATTAATGATTTTTTTTAATCACAATTTTTATAAATTGTCGCTAAAACTTAGAATTAGTAATGTTTTTCTGTGATGAATTTTTTAAACTGTTATTGAAAATTAAAAATTAGTGACTTTTTTGTGACGATTTTTTCAAACTGTCACTAAAATTTATAATTAATGATATTTTTTGTGATAATTTTTAAACTGTCGCTGGAAATTAACAATTAGTGACTTTTTTAATAGTATTTGATGCAAAATGCCATTAATTATCATGGGCCTATTAGACAATAAATCCACCTATTAGAATCTATACATAAATCCCCCAAATATTGTTCTAAGAGCACCTAATAATTTTTCAATTTTCTTTTATAATCCTGTTGGCTACATATTTTGTAAAAGCTAGTTACAGTTCAACACGTGGCGAAGTAAGGGCAATACAGGAGGAATGTTTAATCTTCGATCATGATCGTACACATGGCAGTTAATATTGGTTCTTGCGTGGTCTGAGTAGCATTGGATCAGCGAAGAGATACAAGGTGACGTGGCTTCAACGGTTACTCACATTCAAATTCAAATATAGGAGGGAAGCCCAACTGCAAGTAATGGCGTAGTGGAACTACTTCTAAGACAGCATGATCAAGCAATCATGGAGGAGCAGTTCGACGGTTTAAAGTGCAGTTCGATCGTCATCCTTGAGGAGTATAAATAGCAGGGAAGCTCCCAGAAAAGAACCCCCAGACTCAGATCCAACAAACCAGTCATTTACTTCATATTTTCTTTTCCAGTTTTACATTTCCAGTCTTTACATTTCCTGTACTTTAAATATCTGTTCTTTACATTCCTGCACTTTAAATTCCTGCACTGCACTTCGTTCATAGGAGTAGTTTCAAGCAGATTGTTGCTGTAAACCTCTACGAGGCTAAGTTTGGATCATTGTAAGTTTTCATCTTAATGAAATACTTCAATTGTTCGTCATTTAACTGTTATTTTGCTTAATTTCTCCTAAGTCAAGCCACCAGTAAAAGTCCTCTTCATTGAGGCTGAAAAAACTAAAACACAATCGTCTGATAATTGGTTGGCAATTATAATTTCTGTAAGGACTGATTGATCCTTGCTGGCACGCTCACATTTACAAAAATACCCTTCGAAAGCTAAAAAGCCAACATATATTTTTGGCACGCCCAGTGGGACTCGTTAAAATGGCTAGACGAAGAAGACAAGGAGAAAATGAACGCTTGGAAGAAGGCGTAGAAGGAGAGGTAGAAATACCTAATCCAGAGGATAATGTGGTAACACATCCTATGGAAACTCCCATGTTATCAGAACCTATGGTCGAACAGACCAATACTTCGGGACAAGAACCATATGTTTATAATATTGGACGAAACCAAGGAATTAGACCATCCACTGTTCCATCTACTCAGCCAACAAATCCATGGGATGGCCTAGTAGATGCTATGGGACAACAATTAATGAACACAATGGAAAGGTGGGCAATATCCTTTTTGGATCGAATGAATAACCATCAACGAACAAACACAAGACACACAGAGGAAGTTTTAAATGTCCCTCAGCAAAGATTGGCTAGAGACAAACAGTCTATGCAAGTTAATGGACATTCTAATGGTCAAACTACTAATCAGAACTATGAAAGAGCATCACTTCAGTCTTGGTATGAACCCATTTCGAGGCCTATAGCAGGCCAAAATGCCTCAGTACTCAACAATGAAGCCACACAAGTTGGTGGATCTGGTCAAGTACAAGAAACTGGCGTAAGAATGGTTACAAATCCCATGTTCGAAGCCATACCTGGCACTGGGAGGTATAATAATCCCTTATTCGAATTTATACCCGGGGGGTTGGAAGGTTGGCCTGCAAATAGAAGGGACGCAACACCTGTTCCAGCACCTTTTGCAGGTCCTTTCGCAAGACAGGCTCAAAGGGGTTACACACACCCCCAACAGCAACCTGCACCACAGGGACAACCAGTCCCAAATATACCACCTTATGGACCAAGAGGACCACAAGCACAAGTTGTCCACCAAATCCTGTGTTTGTCCCTCCAGTAGTGGTTCAGCAGGCACAAAATATGGTCCCTAGAGACCAAATTGCTGATATTGTTAGGGAGATGTGTGGACCAATGGCTCGGGGGGTCCAGACTCCTGTATACAGAAAACCATACCCAGAATGGGTAGATAGGGTACATGAATACCCAAGGGGGTTCAAGATACCAGATTTTACCCTTTTCTATGGGACTGGAAATCAATTAACAGTAGAGCATATTGCTAGGTTTGCTGCTCAATGCGGTGAATTTACTAATCATGACTATATGAAACTGAGATTATTCCCAAATTCTCTAACTGGGGGAGCATTTGTATAGTACATCAACCTTACACCTGGCTCCATTCAAACTTGGCAACAAATGGAAGAGGCATTTCATGCCCAATTCTTCCAATCGGAGCCAGAGGTATCCATGGCAGACTTGGCAAGATTGAGTCAAAGGCCTGAAGAAAAGGCTACTCAGTTTATTGCCAGATTTAAAAGGGCTCGAAATAAATGTAGAGTCATCCTGCCAGAGCCAGAATTCGTAAGATTGGCTCAAAATGGCTTAGAGTTCAGGCTTCGAAAGAAGTTTGACTCAACTGAATTCAGAGATTTGGTGGAACTAACCTATAAGGTGTCTAGATATGAAGCATTACTAGAGGAGGAACAAGATCGAAATAATGCCTCGTACAAGACATATTATAGAGATCCTAATTATGAGATCGATGCAGCAGAGATTGTGGGCAAAGAACTTGTGATCTGTGAAGCATTAATTCATAAGGATACAACAATTGACCAACAGTTTAAAAAGAAAGACCTTCACAGGAAGTACTCTTTCGATTTAACAAAGGCAGATAACATTTTTGATCATTTGCTTGCGGCCAATTTCCTTAAGTTACCAAAAGGAGTAAAATTGCCATCTCCAGATGAACTTAAGGGAAAAGTATATTGTAAATGGCATAACTCTTGGTCTCACTCGACTAAAAACTGCATTGTTTTTCGAGACAAGATCCAAGAACAAATTCGGAAAGGAAGTTTGAAATTCCCAGCCAAAGCAGAAAAGGCCATGGGGATTGACAGTAACCCATTTCCAGAAGTTGGAGAGGTGGCAGCCAATGTCATTATGCCAGATTTCCAGAACTTGTCCTTAACAGAATTGGAAGAAGTCAACGTGCAGATGCATGTTGCCAACCAGACAGTCATCAAGAAGGACCCCAGAAACCCACCAGCTATTGGACAAGGTTTCTCACACCGGAGGGAACACTCTGATGAAGAATCATTGGATGATGATTCCTTAGAGGCAGCAGTAATGCAAAGGATGTGTCCCAGGTGCAGACTAAGTTATAAGTGGTTGAAAGGGCTTCCAGTTGATGGGAAGCAATATTACAGGGATGTACAGAGACATCCTAAATCAACCAATGCTTACAACAAAAGGCCGTATCCGGTTAGTGATAGGCAGCGACCACTAGTGGTTGAGCCTGCAATGGACAGAATGCATGCTAAAGGCAAGAGGCCTTTATATGAATCCAGGCCACCTAACTATTACAGAATGGAGGGCAGTCATTCTGAAAGAAGATTGGAGAAAGGCTCAGTTCATGGGATCAAAGCCAGAGATTGGCCCCCTAGACTAGCCTCACGCAGGACAGAAAGTGGCTACCTTCATCGAAGGCCTGAATCAGGCTCGAAACATGAGGTCAGAGCCAAGCACTTACCTTCACAGCCAGCTTTGAAGATGGCTTCGAAGGTAGAAAAAAGCAGTTCAACATCTGAGTCAGTAAGTTCGTGGGTACCTGGAGTTCCAGACTGGTTTGTAATGCAAAACAAACCTAGGGAAGTGCCTGCCCAGAGAGATGTTGGAAACCAAGGCAGGATGGTCAAGCCTCCTTTGGTGGCTCCGAACAATTGGGTATTGCTTGAACACCCAAAGACAAAGGAACCAGATATGGTCTCAGTCATTTCGAGTTCACAAAGGAGAAAGATTCAGTGCAGGTACACTCAGTACCAGAAAGATATGAAAGAAAATGGAGAGAGCTCTTCATTGGTCCAAACAAAAGGAAAGAAGACTCCAAAGTCAGACCATACTCCAAAGCCAACTCTACAAAGCAAAGTGGGTTGCAGCAGAGAACAGTTGGCCAAGGTTCATTCTGAACTAAAAGCCAGAGAGAAGTCTAGCTTAGCAGGATTGGAGAAAGCTCTGATGGAGAGTGATAGCGAGACAGAAGAAGAAATTGGCATAAGCCAAAAGAAAGAAATGGTGGAGGAAGAAATGTTCAAAGCCTTCATGGCTGAGCAAACATTTCTGGTTGAAAAACCATTCGAAAGAACCTGTTAGCAATGAAGTGCCAGAATGCAGCATGGAGGATGCTTCTGAGGTAACTGATCAAGGTAGCCAAGAGGGGAAACAGGCACAGCTAGCCATCCAGTTTGGCTCATTTCCTCCAGTATCAGTCAATATGGTACATATACTACCTCATGAGTTCGAAGCTGGGGATGAAAACCAGGATGGTCAAAACATTGATCCTATTCTTGTCTCTAGTGAAGACTCACAAGTGAGTATGGTACAAGATGATTCTGGAATGGCTACCCCAATGGAAACTGAATATGAGAGCGAAGAAGAGGTGAGCATTAACCTCTCATATCCTTTTGAATATCCCTCGAATTCTATGACACAACATGTCAAGCCTTTGTACATCAAGGCTTTCTTCAATGGGATACAATTGAACCGAGTCCTGATAGATAATGGGGCAGCAGTGAACTTACTACCGAAATCTTCTTTGAAGAAACTAGGGAAAAAGAATCCCAGGTTGATCCCAACCAGCACAACCATCGCTGGCTTTGCTGGAGACAAACAGATGGCTCAGGGGATTCTACCCATTAACTTGAGTGTGGGAACCAGGGACTACATGACAACATTCTTCGTAATCGACAGTAATGC
>JAPPVO010001980.1:0-25109 GCA_030407325.1 Camellia japonica | reverse complement strand
TCGAGCGAAGAAGCAAATACCCAGGCCTCGCTCGTGCACAAAAAGCTTCACTCGAGCGAAGAAGCCAAATCCTGGGCAGCAACCACTTGTTCTAACTCACAACCAACCTGTTCCAAACTCACCCAACACATCCCACAACTCAAATACAAGGAATTAAAGGATGAAAACAAGATACAGACAACAACATACAACCGTGGAACTTGAGTCCAGAATATAGTAAATGACAGGGAAAGACCGAGATCGCTATATATACAAAATAAAATACTTTTCCAAATAAAATAAAATCTTACATTAAAACCATGAAGAATAATTGGCAAACATCAAGCACACACTTGTTGTGTGGTTTCACTCCTCACCTTAGCAAAATATTTATGGGAGCTGTTTAAGTGAGCAACCCCCTTAAGGTTGCATACCATATGCAACCTAATTATTGGCCCTTGGATTACAAATAATTGATCAAGACCATTGAATTGTTTAATGGTAAAAAATTGGAAACTAGAGCAACTGGTTAACCTTCCTATTTCCATCCCCCTTCCCTCACTCTCTATTTCGTCTCCCCCTCTTCTTCTCTTCCTCGGTGTAACCCTTGATTTCCATTAACAACAAGCCTCTATTGGGTTCTATTGTTGAATCTCTGTATAATTCTTGATTTCCAGCAACAACAGAATTACGAGCCTCTATTGATTTCCATCATTGAAGTGAAGGCATTCTCTCCAACTAGATATCAGTTATGGAGCTCTCTCTCTCTCTCTTTCCCCGTCTTCTTCACTTCAACAATTTTCCCTCAACCAAACCCTCATCCTAACTTCAACCCCTCTACGATTCACTCAACCCGAAACCCCTCCATCTGCAACAATAACCTCTATCTCTCTTTTTTTCAATCGATTTCTGGGGAAACGCTAACTCTCTCTCTCTCTCTCTCTCTCTCTCTCTCTCACAATCGATTTTTAGCATGTGCTAACTACCTCTTTCTTTTCATGATCGATCGATTTCTCCATCTCCTTCACACTTCTAAAATCAATTCTATTTATGCTTTTTGTGGCCATAGTTTTATTTAAGTTACTTGTAGAGTATGTGGTGTTTTAATAATTCACACACATTTGTGGAGCTGTATCGATTGAGATCATTGTGTGTTCACTTGTTGAATTATTTTCTCATGATTTTGTTGTTGTGTTTTGTGGGGAAGTATTTTGAGATGACGCCACGTGGCTAAGGTGATGCGAATGTGTCAGTCGAGGTGCCACGTGGGCAGATCATGTTTGCCGAGATGTTTAGGCACTACCGAGGTATTCTACGGGGATACCAAAATCCGAAATATTTGGTTAGAGGACTAGAGTCCTAGATAACATCAAGCTACCTATTTTGATAGAAACGGGACTCTTGAGGGAGTTCATCTTAATTTGAATAGTGTGAGTTGTGATAGATGTTATCCTTGTAAAGGATAGAGTCCTATGAACTAAGACTTCTAGGGGAAGTTGGACACTAATCATTATAAAAGTAAGGTATCCTCGTGGTTCTAAGGTATGCTTTGATTTGATATGCTTTTATGCTTTCATTGGTGAAGTTTAAGTACTTGTATTGATATCTGTGAGAGATAAGATTCACTGACATGACGGGTGAACGAACCACCGTGAGAGATAAGATTCACTGACATGATGGGTGAACGAACACACCGCGATATTCTCATCTTCTTGTTGGCAAGTGTTCAGGCTTCATCTATTCTGTCGGTACTCTCCAGTTGAGTTTCCAGTTTGATTGTGTGGTCGGAAATCAACACCCATATGTTTATTGTTGAAGTCTGTGATTAGTGTTTTTTTTTTTTTTGGGTAAATTAAGTGGTGGTTATATAGTTCAAGCAATCAAATTTGTACAAATGAAACCCTACAATTTGAGATGAATTGCAATGTATGTGCATTCATAAACCTCCACCACAAAATTGCAATCTCTTTCCCAAGCCAACCTATCTCCTTCAACTAAATGCAGATTTTTTTATTATGGAATTTTATTGTGTTTTTTATGATACCCTTTTTAGGTTATTTTTGGACTGCGTTTGTTGAGTTTATATATGTATTGGATTATAATTGTTCAATTATAAGTTTTTTCTATATGGTAGATATTTTTATTGATTGACAAAAAAAAATGTATGATTTATCTTAGGCCCTGTTTGAGATACTGTAGTCCAGATTCCTGAATATTTCTAGTTATAAAAAAAAAATTCTGAACATTTGTTTGCATTGCCAAGAGAGAGAGGAGACTTTTATGCACAAGTTAGTTTAGTTCTCTCTTTATATACTTTTTCAGAAAGCAGACGACTATTAAAAGATATTTGTTGGTATTTATGTTGGATTCATTCATTACTAGATTAAACAAATGCTTTAATCTAAGTTCTTCGCTTTTATTATTTGAAGGATTATATTTTGGGAGAAATTGCTTTAAATAGTTTCAAAATTAAGATTTTTTCTTGACTATCTTAAATATATTTTTGATGTTCTCGTAATTTGGAGCAGTGTAAGAATATTTTCATTCTTGCAAGTGGTTCACTATGGCTAGTATTAAATATTTGTTGAAATACAAAATATGCAAATTTTCTTCAATTTTTAATACTTTATTATGAGGACAAGGAATTTGAATTTAATTTAGTTTATTATAATAAAAAATATTATTATATTGAAATTTGAGTTTGTTTTAGAGATGTAAGTCATATAATAAAAATATAATGATTGCACGTGATTCTCGACGTGTAATTTTTTGTCTAATTTTAGACATAGTTAGTTTTAGAATAAATTGAAAAAACAAAAAACACGAAACACGAAGGGATAAAATGAGAAGAATAAATTTTAAAAATTAAAGTAAAAAAATAACCAAATATAAAGGGAATTACATTTTAGTACCAAAAGATATATCCAAATCCACTTATCACTATGTATTAATTTCTTACATTCTATGCAAGGGAGAGAGATAAGCAGTTGGCGGGGTCATCTGTTATCGGTTCATATTGGGTAGATCTACACCTCTCATCCTCTGATCCTTTATCTACCGTTCAATCTATTGATGGGATTTCTTCTTGATTGGCGTATTATGCACTCGGGTCAATCTACTACACGCTAATAATAATCTTTTGAATTTCATCACCTACCGAAATTGCAAGTGGTTGGCCGTTCGATCAAGTCCATCCCTTGAAGTCATTCCCTCCTAATATGCGTGAGTCTTCTGCTGATTGACAAAAATGCCGGCCGGAATTTTAGAGCAGTCCATCCCACCATAATGGATTACAAATAATAATAATAAAGTAAAATAAAGAAAAATATATAAAAGGATATTTTCAGTCACATTAGAAAAAAAAAAACATATTATTTAATACAATTCATTTATAATCTTTGTTTCCTTCTATGATAGTCGGATTAATTACTCATATTTAATACATTATTAACAAATGAAAAAAAAAAAAAAAGAGAAAAAAATGGGGCAAAATGTCCGATCGACTCTCACGACACACAAAATACTCGAAAACTTAATTAATACAGCTGGTTAACATATGAATAAATGCCCATTTAGTCCTCCATTGGATGGGGACTAAATTTCCACCTTCAGCATGTACAGATGTTCAAAAATTATAAAGCTTAAATTAATTTCGTAAAAGTGATGATGAGATGCATTCTACTCTACCAAATGACTAGAAAATGGTCATATGGTTAAAACTGGAGCAATGAGCTCTGTATGGGAATCTATCATTGCAAAAACTGTGCTGGTTTGTTAAAGTTACCTGATTCTCATGGTGGACTAGTGTTCTGATTGTCACTCTGAAATATAGTAAAACCCAAACTTACAGAAAGAAGATCAAATCCAGCAGGTTCATGACCTTACAGTGGCCTTAGCTGGATGGATGGTTATGTTGTTCCTGTCATGAAACCTGTTGGAACATTCTGTGTATATAAAATAACTTGAAATAAATTCAAACAAAATAAATAAATAACATACTGGATTTATTTATCGAACCGAATTAAAATTAAGACTAAGTCGAGTGTGGAATAAAAGTTATATTCTTATTTCTTTTATTTTACAGAATTTAATTTCCTGTGTGGAATTAATTTGGTTGAATAAAATTTTATTTTATTTCCAAATTAATTGAAAAATAAAAGTTATATTCTTATTTCTTTTATTTTACAGAATTTAATTTCTTGTGTGGAATTAATTTGGTTGAATAAAATTTTATTTTATTTCCAAATTAATTGGAAAATAAAAGTTACAATTTTTGTTTCTTTTTTATTGTTTGAACAATCTTCTGTGTATATAAAATAAATTGAAACAAAGCCAACAAAATAAAATAAAACTTATAGAATTTATTTTGTTGAACCGAATAAATAATTCAAAGACCAAGTCGAGTGTGTGACACTCTATCCTTAAGACAGATTCGCCCCGCTACGGTGCTTACGATTGAGTGGCGTCTATCTCCTAGGATACAATGATCTTCACAAATTTGTAGTAGCACTTCAAACAAATTTGTCCGGCGAAGTAGAACCTTGTGTTCTATAACTCTCTAAAATGTGTCCTAAAATAATACGAAGAATAATGACGCAAGAGAGCAAAATGAAGGCAAGGAAAATGAATTTTCGGAATCAATTAAAATTGGAATGGGACTGCCTTTATATAGGCTTTGTTGGCACCTATTCAATTTGAATAGAACAGGTATGAGGAACGGACATAACCATTCCTTTAAAATAAGAGACACCATGAAAGGTTTGCACCCTTTCATTCAAATGGAGGTTTGACCCTTCCTTTAAAACAAAAGACACCATGAAAGGTTACACCCTTTCATTCAAAATGGAGTCTATTTCAATTCACAACTACGTCTTTATAAATTTTCCAACAAAACCCATATGTGGGCTGACCTCTGTGGACTTGTATAATTTGTTCTACAACATAGTATTAAACAACCTCTGTGTGTGGTGGACATTCTTGTCTACAAGTAATTTCATAATGGATTCAAAGATTTGCATGTTTTCCCCGCAGATGTAGACATAATTATGGAATGGGTGGATTTTGTTCTTGAGTTCTCTTACAGAGTTCTCTACATGCATATTTAACATGATATTAGAGAGCTCTGGTTCTAAGAAGTCATAGGTTCAAGCCTCGTAGTACTTGTTTGTTCTATTTTTATGTTTCTTATGTGAGGGGGTTTGTTAGATAGCTACACATTATAGGGCCCATTTTTTTGGGCACAATTAGTGATCTAACAAGTTCCATAATTCAATCTACCTTGTGAGCTTCTGTCCTATTGTTATGTTATTTGTTCATTGACACATTTTTGCGGCCTTATGGTTCTTATGCAGAGAATCAACTGCTAACGGTGGAGACTCAAGTTATTTGATGATTTTTCAGCTACCCAGTACAAGGATAATAAAGTATGCAATAGAAATTTTCATATTTGTTCTCTTACTATTGACTTTCATGTTATCCGAACCCTCTTCTGCCCTAACTCCAAGTAGTTGCCAATACCTATGTTACATGGACTTGGGTATAGGAGTCGGGTGTGGGACTGTATCTAGTGGAAACTTGCTTGGAAAGCTTGGTTTACAAGATTCATCAAAAGCTTGCTAGGGGCCACTCTCTTCCCTTCTTGATCACTACCCGCATGGCTTTGTTGGTTGAACTCTTTGCTTGGTTACTTCTCGATTGCTAAATAGGTAATACCTTACTTCTATTAGAGCATCTCCAATGCCATTGGAGATGTTATTGCCATAATTTGGCAGCAATTCATAGAAACTTGCTCCAATGTACACAAGAAAAACCTCCCTCCCCCAGCAAAGCATCCCTCCCTCCCTCTCGTCCACCATTTTTGTTGAACAAAAGCTAGAAACTAGGTGTGTTAAGATGTCCGACGATGTCCCACATACACCAATTTCTGTGCCAAAATGGCAAAATGATAGCCCTCCATTGGAGCACCATTACTCATAATTCTACCATTTTCTACTATATTCATTGTCATGATTTGACAATGGCAATATTATTATAACATTTGCCATTGAGAGATACTCTTAGTAAGCTATCCTGGTTGCTATTATTAAGTAGGAAGCTCACTTGCGTTGCAAGTTCCTTTTCTTTTTTATTTTTTTTCCATTTTGTTTTTTGCTTTCTATTAAATTTATGGTTTTGCGTTTGTTTTGTTTCTCAGAAATTACATAATTTGAACTTGTGTAGTTGTCTTGGTGCTTGGTTTGAAACTATTTGGTAGATGATCTATGGTTGTGGGTACTGTTTGAATTTACAATTCTTGCCTATGAAATTATGCTCTCGTGGGTGCCATTTCTGTAAAAAAAAATCTAACTAATATTATAATTAGACTAAATATAGATAATAAAATTCAACATTTAAAGTTAAAATCGGGTTAATTACAATTACAAGTACAAAATTGATGCAAAAGGCAAAGTACAAGACATAGGGTTGTTTTGGAAAAATAGTTAAAAGTTGATTTTTTAACTTTTTTTTATATAAAAAAAAGTGTAAAAAATATGAGAGATGATATGACTCAAAATTGATTAAAAGCTTGGGAAGTGACTACTAACTCACATTCCCAGTCTATAGAATTTACCTTTGAATCATTGTAGATGATTTGAGTGGGACCACTGTGCTTCATTAAGGAAATTTTATACTTCTTTCGTAATCTTTTCTTTCAAGGTACACAAAAAATATATATTTGAAATAAGATGGTCCAAAAAAAAAACAACAAATATTTTTTACTAAAATGACACGGTTTTAATATAAGATTATAGATGGCTACTAGAATGACATTATGTTGTTGTTTTTCTGGCCTTTCACATATATGTCGCCATAGAATATTTCTAGATTTTTTTTTGTCTTGATAAATATCCACTATTCAAAAGGATATTTGATAATAAGCATCCCTATTAATTATGCATTATACTGTAATATTCAGTTGCCATCAACTCACACCAATGTGCTAAAAAGATATGTGATAAGCCTAGCAGCTAGGATAATTGGTTTAAAAACCAATGAATGAATAGCAAAATAAAGTCAAAGCGAGTTAATTTTTCTGTGATATTTTTAGCTTGTTTTCAATTATTGCAAATGCATAGTATTCTTTTCGGGCCTTGTTTTAATTTGGAATCCTTTTAAAGTTGTTGATAGTGATTCTGAATGGATACTCTATTTGTACAAGCTCACATGAGAGAAAATGGGAAATTGATATGGATTACGAAAAGAAGAGAAAAGAAAAATGACGAAATGAGTGAAAACTTACTGATTTTGTATTGTTCCAAACTTTTTAGGATCACTTACTCAAGTTTGTGTTTCTTATGCATTTTTGTGAGGTTATTTGCATGATTTCGTGAAAATTACATGATTTTGTGTTATTCAAAAATTTTATGAGATCGGGAAATTTGTGTTAATTTACGCATTTTTGTGAGGTCACTTATGGGAGTTTGTGAAAACTTACGTAATTTTGTGTTGTTTCAATTTTTTTGAGATTACTTACTCGAATTTGTATTACTTGCTGTATTTTTGTAAGGTCAATTACGTAATTTCATGAAAACTTACATGATTTTGTGTTCCACAAAAAATTTATGAAATCACTTATGGAAAATTTGTGTTAATGTAAGTATTTTTGTGAAATCACTTACATGATTTGTGTGTTGTTCCAAATGTTTTGAGATCACTTACTCGAGTTTGTGTTACTTATACATTTGGTGAGGTCACTTGCGTCATTTCGTGAAATCTTACTTGATTTTGAATTGTTCAAAAAATTTATGAGATATACTTATTAACGGGAAATTTGTGTTAATTTACACATTTTTGTGAAATCACTTGCGTGAGTTTGTGAAAATTTACGTGATTTTATGTTGTTCTAAATTTTTTGGGATCACATACGGGAGTGTGTTACTTACACATTTTTGTAAGGTCATTTACGTGATTTCGTGAAAACTTACGTAATTTTGTGTTCCACAATAATTTTATGAGATCACTTACGGGAAATTTACGTTAACTTACGCATTTTTGTGTAGATTAATTATGTGATTTTGTGAAAACTTACGTGATTTTATGTTGTTTCAAATTTTTTTTGCATCACTTACGAGAATTTGTGTTACTTACGCATTTTTGTGAGAGACTTGCGTGATTTCGTGAAAATTTTATGAGATTTTGTGTTCGTTCGAAAATTTTATCTAATCACTTATAGGAAATTAGTGTGTACTTGTGCATTTTTTGTAAGATCACTTACGTGAATTTGTGAAAACTTACCTGATTTGTGTTATTCCAATTTTTTTGAGACCACATCTACACGAATTTATATTATTTACGGATTTTTATGATGTCATTTACTTAATTTCTGTGAAAATTACATGATTTTGTAGGGCAATTCTATGGTATGCCTTGCATATGTGAGAGTTCTTACGCTCGAGCGAGGATTGAGGGTCTTCAGGTTTCTTTTCAGACGCAGCTTCTGCTCGAGCGAGCTTTATTATGCTCGAGTGAGCCTGGTCTGGTGTGTCTCTTCTCTCGAGCAAGCACTCTTGCGCTCAAGCGTGCGTCTGCATCTTTGTAAAACCTAAAGGTTGGTATTCTTCGCTCGAGCGACGTTTCCTTCGCTCAAGCGAGCGAGCCCTATGTTTTGAGTTCCTTCGCTCGAGTGAGCACTTTTGTGCTCGAGCGTGCATCTGGGTTGCAGGCTGAAGCTTAGCATTGTTCGCTCGAGCGAGCTTTCTTGCGCTCGAGCGAGGTCCTTTTGTGTCTGGTCGCTCGAGCGACCACTCCTTCGCTCGAGCGAGCCCTATATATATCAGTTCGCAGCAGCGTGATTCTACATCACCTTTTCATCTCCATTTCTCTTTAAACCCTAAATCCGATGGTCTCTTTCTCTCTCTCTAAACTCTCTCTCTCTCTCTCTCTACAAATACACCTTGTTCTAGTGGTTTTCTACCTTAGTCCCTTTGTATAAAAGCTTGAATATCGCGTGGGCTATCTTTTGATCCGAAAAATCTTGGATTTGGAGCATCTTGGGTTTTCTTCTCCTTCTACTTTGAGCTTCTCCATTTGAGGTAGGGATAATCTACTTTTTATTATGAGTTTTAACATAAATTTTAGTCATTTTGTATAAATGGTGAGATTTGGGAAGTTTGGTGAAGTTAGGGTTTTGAGTTGAAATTGTAAAGAGGGATTTTCTAATATTGGGCTCCTTTGTGTATGTGAGGTCTTGTCAATGGAAATACTTATGTAAGATTAACGAAATTTGGCCTTGGTTGCAATTTTGAGAAAGGGAGAATAATGCCCTGATTTGAGCTATATAAATTATTTGTGTAAATCATGATAATATTGGGAAAATATGAGATTGAATGGTGTAGTTGGATTGATAAATCACTCACCAGTGGAAAATGTAATAAATTATCTGTTTGATAGATTTATTTATTTGTTTAGAAATAACTGTTTTGGGCTATCGGTGGAGGATAGTCATGATTGTTGTAGACACTGCATGATGATTAGGAAAATTGAAACTAATCAATTGGATTATGTCACTGAATGTGATGGTGGAATTAACGCATTGAATATGTGAATTGTTGGGTCATTGTATATGGCTATGTGTTTAAATACATTGTATATGTATATTGTGTGGGAGGAGATATGAGATGTACTCCATTTGTTTGGGAGGAGATAGGAGATGGACTCCATTGATAATTAAGTTGGCCGGAGTGTCCAGGGTGAAAGTCTCAAATCTTTTATATATTTGGGTGCCGGTTCCCTCAGACGTAGTTCCGTAAAATGGCATGAAAATGGAAGTGTTGAATGTTGTTAATTATTGAAGTGTTGATATATAAGTTGTAATCTCATTTTAAATTGTTTGGATAAATGAATGGAAGCGGTTCGTAAATGTTGATTGGTTATGGAAAGAATGTAAGTTGGTTTATAAGTGTTAGACATTTATCAAATGCTAATGTTTTAGTTGATTCTTATATACAGTTTAGCATATCTATACTGGGCTTTGGCTCATCCTATTTAGGACACCATTTTCAGGTACAGGTGACATGCCGCCTCCAAGATCATAACTTGGGAGGTCTCGGAGCTAAGTCTCTGTTTTGGTCGTTTGTGTTATGTTTTATGTTTTCATTTCAAAGCCAAGGGCTTTAACTTGTAAAGGGCTTTTGACCCTCTTTGTGGTTACCAAGTTATGCTTGGAAAGATGTAAGCCTGCAGGACATTTACTTTGTTGATTTACATGTAACATCTTTTGTAAAGAACACTCTGATGTATGGAATATAATACCTCTTCTATGTTTTATGGATCTTAAGAATGAATGAGTTATGTCTTATTTTGAGGGCGTTACAATATAATTTTTTGATTTATCGTTAACTCCAAGTACGGTGAATGCTTAGAATTCCCTGCGAATTAAATTACTAGATTTGACATGTTTAACCAATCAAGATTTTATGAAATCATCTTTTGGAAAATAATTTTCATGAACTAAAAATTGCTAAACTTTCTGATTGGGTTCAACTTTTGTATGAATCTCAATTGCGTTATAAGATTAGAAATTTTGGCAAACACCATTCAACTTCTTGTGAGTGGATCTCTGAACCTTAATCTCATTAAAATTTATAAAATCAATCACGTTAAATTTTCTGTGACCAAATCAATCTCCATATCAATCCAAAATTTCATAATCACTTTGGACTTGCGCAATAAATCCCTCTGGAAATGACCTTGGAACTTCCGAGAATTACTATGCTTGACGATGACATTTTCCTACGCTTGGAAAGCCAATTATAGTGAACAACAAAAACCGACAAGCACTAAATAACTTAGGCTTAAACTTTTGGGTCATGTTGGTAGACCCACAAGTTATTTGGGATAGCAAGTAGTGGGGCGTTACAACATAGAGTGGTGGTTTTGCTATATTCATCTCTTAAAGGTAAGATTTTTGTTATTGTACCCTTATCTATGAATGTAGTTTCAATATATCAATAAATGATTTGTAAGGGCATATATGATTAGCTAAATATATTGATGCAGTCTGTATTGGGGTGTTGGTTTTGTTGGAATTTAGAGTGTACCTTGCATTGCTCTTGGGTGTTTGTATATTGGAGCTGATATGTGGTAGGTCTACTTAATGGTGGTGTAACTGTGGGATGCAAGTTTGGCTGCTAGCAATTAAAAATGTATATATATGCATATAAACAACAATAGAATAATATAAGTTTTGAAGAATTGCCGAAGACATAGTGGCTCTGCATTGGTGTTGGGATTTGGAAACAACTGATAGACTATAGGATTGGTTTATTCCATTATAAAAAATAAAAATAAAAATGATGGATGCATTATGGCGGTCAATAATAATTGTTTATGTCGTGTAATATTTTATGTAATATTTTATTAGGTTTGTGAGATTAAGGAGGATCTTTGTAATTTGAGATTAGCTTTAGAAATATTATTTAGCTGTTTGAGGTAAGTAACCATCTATCACTGTTGGTTCATTTTTATTCCTATTAAATCGTTTGAAATTATAAATATTTATTTATAACTCTTAAAATAAAATATGGGTCAAGTATAAAATAGAATTGAATATTATTCTGAAAATTATTTGAATATTTTGTGAAACTATTATGAAAGCTAGTACCAAATATTTATTTTGAAAATATCGAACACTTTATTTAAAAGGAGTTTATTGTTTGAATTTTGAACATCACTCTAGTCTGACTATGATTTGGACCTTAGCCAATGAGAGTTATTTATTGGCACAAAAACTAGTTTCTTTTGGGGCTTTACCACCGGCCTACGTGTGGTTTTGGGCCTTGTCACGGGCTAATTGACCATAGTCATCAAGACTTGAGTTTTTGTGAATCGAATCATTGAACCATCTGAATATCAAACCATCAATTTGAACAACGAAATTACTTTAAATTATCTTATTGTCCTTTTAGTTAAAATGTATTGCTACATTGTTTATTTCTAACTATGAAACCATCTTACGAGAGAATTGTTCATTTATTGATTTGTAGCAAAAATATATTTATTGGTTATCAACTATTTTCTTTGTATACTTGATCCAGCTAGCAGTGATGGTTGGTTATTTACTAGGCTTCCTAGTTTACCCTTCTTTTAATTTTTTTTTTTTTTCCAGACTTTGAGGAGTAGAGTTGTGCATGGTTTTTCACTTGTGGGAGTGCTGAAAGTAGGAATATGATTTTAAATTACTTTGTATTACTATTTTGTTAGTGGATTATATTAGTGGATTTGATGGACAATTTCATATGATAAAGATTGTTTATTATTTATAGATTTTGACATTGTGATAATTAAAAATTTGTTTTGAGTATTTTTATTTTTGTGGTTTATTTAATTGGACTCTTAGCCTTGCATGCTCAGTTAGATGGGTGGGCGGCGTTGTCACGGGGCTTGGGGCATGACAATAGAAGTGTTGTTAGGCTTTTGTGGGCCATCACAGAACTTACATCGATAATTCGGATCGCTTAATGTGTAGAATTCGTCAAGTAATTCATTCTTGTAAAAAATCACGTTACTCAGATCTCAATAGCCACTTGATTAGATCATATTTGTATTAACAATTTATTTTTAAGATTATACTTACCGTTGATATAAATTTGAGTTGATTAAGTAGCTATCGATATCTGATCAACGTGATTTTTTTAAAGGATGAAATACTCGACTATTCTTATACATTGAACAGTTTGGATCATCAATGTGGGCTCCGTGGTAGGCCCACAGAGGCCCAACAACACGCTCTAGTAAGATTTTGAATTGGAGAGTGCCTTTCAAATATAAAATTCAAAAAATATTGGGTTAAAAAAAAACAAGGTGTTACACATTTTTTATTTCAAATGTCAATGTTTTAATTTTAACAAATTAAACCATAGAGTTTCATTTGTGTTTTAATACGCCCTCTTTGTCCATCTCCGTCTATGTAAGATAATGGAGAATCGCTTTAAGGCTTAAAGTTAAAAATACTGGGGTTTAAAGTGGAAAAGACATGAAACCTTGAGATTTTTTTTTGTAATAAACCCCAATATTAATTTTTTTTTAATGTACATATATAATTGACATGTCTTATTGTATATATATATATGTGTGTGTGTGTACTTGTATATATAGTGAAATTTTTTAGTCAAATTTTGGCTCTTCTGATGATAAAATTTTAATGACTAAAAATAACATTAATCCATTAAAGCACTGATAAGTGTCTCTTACATTTCAGGTAGCCTTAATCCATTAAAGTACTAATTAATGTCTCTTACATTTCAGGTAGCCTTAATCCATTAAAGTACTGATAAGTGACTCTTACATTTCAGGTAGCCTTAATCCATTAAAGCACTAATTAGTGTCTCTTAGATTTTAGGCAACCCTTCTTAAAAATAACATTAATCCATTAAAGCACAGATAAGTGTCTCGTACATTTTTGGTAACTTTAATCCATTAAAACACTGATTAGTGTCTCTTATATTTCAAGTAGCCCTTTTTACATATTCATCAAAATGAGAGACGAAATTAAAATTTTATCATCGAAAGAGTCAAAATTTGAATACATCTTTTTTATCATGTATACAAGCACATACAATGTTATATATACACCACAAAAAAAAATGTATATTAGGTGTTGATAATACCCCATTTTGTCCCACCTGATAAATAAATGCCCCCAAGAAATGCTTTACAAAAAAAAGATTTTATTTTATTATTTTATTAGGTGTGGTCTTTTAACCCAGAACTTTGGTATTAAGATTGTGTGCTACCACTTTATGGTTGCGATTGTGGATTCAACACTTGTAATTAAGAGTTTGACAGTTGTGGTGCTCATTCCTTTGCCATTGTTAAGGGTTGTACATAGTTTATTTATTTTTTAAGTTTGGACTAATTGTGGTTATGGGACTACTAGTCAATTTGATGTAATATTTTATATATTTTGTAACTACTCTCTTATTATTATTATTATTAACAAAAACAAAAAAATAAAAAACAAATGTCGCCAAAGCATAGCAGCTTGCAACTTACCAAGGCGATATTCATGCATTGAGATTTGGTGAGATTTGCTTTGCTTGCTTCTTATTGGTTGGAAAGGGTGGCAGCATCTCCTATATAAGGAGTTGTTTGTTCGGTAAATTACATTTTACATCCCTACACTATACATAAAATTTTACTTTGGTCCTTACGCATCAAATTGTGACACTTAACCCCCTGTACTTCTGGTCAAGTGTTACATTGGCCCTTCTGTTACTCTTACTGTTTGACTCTTTAACAGAAACTATCCATAACTACAATGCCACAGATGAAGCCAATATTCACATGAAAATGCAAAATGGCCATAATTCATTTCATAAAATATATTGTTGGTATCCACCAAGTCAAAATGGCCACGTATTCATGATGCAAACATGCTGGTAGTATCCAAAACTACATAGACAAAACATGCCACATTGTCAAAAGAGTTTGATAATCAAAATAAACAACACCACTACTTTGGGTTTTTCTCCTTAGAGGCAGATGCATTATGAAGTGAGGACAAGGTCACAACATTCCTCCCTCTCCAGGTACATGAGGCTGTTGTTGGTGTTGATGTTGCTCCCCTTGATGCTTCAGATGTTTGTGACGATGCTGACTTTGTAATTATTGTTGCATTTCTTGTTGCTGGTGCTGTTGTCCTTGTTCCTACTGCTATTGTTGCCCTTGATGTTGAAGTTGCCTTTGTTGCTGAAGTTTCCCTTTGTGTTTGAGAATTTGCCGTTGATGCAGATGGATTTGGTGGCCTTGGAATTGCTGAAGCTGCCCTTGGAATGGCTGAAGCTGGATTTGGTGTTGCCATTGGTATTGGTGTTTGGGTTGCACTTTGTGTTGCCATTGGTGCTGATGCTTGGGATGATGTTGATCCAGCCTTAATACAATGCAATTGGCAAAAAGTAATTGGTCCAATCAAACATATATTTAGTTATATTAATTTAAAACATTAACAACAAAGTATGCACTCACCCTTTTCCTTTTATAGCCTAAGCTCTTCCATCTTGGTTTAGTTTTTTGTTGGTACTCCTTGTTTGTTGGATTCTTGCAGCTCCTATAGTTATGGCCCTATGTCCCACAATTACCACACTTTACTGTTGTATTCTGCCTTGTGACTTTGGTAGGTTTGGTAGGTTCATCTGATATAGTACATACCTTTTGTTTGTCTGTAATAAATGTCCATCCATGTTGATTCTCTATGCCAATGTCTTCTATGAGCAATTGAATGAACCACAGCTAAGAGCTCTTTGTTTCACCCTCCACCACTGCATATGCTACTGGGAACATTTGGTTATTGGCATCAATTCCTACTGCAACTAGTAACTGTCCAGTTTGTCCACCTTTCAAATGGCATCCATCTAGACCAATCAGTGGCCTACACCCTGTCACAAAGCCCTCTTGCAAGCTCCAAGGCAAATGTACCATCTCTCAAAGGTAAATTGATTAGTAGGGTCCTCAGGGTGTGCTAGGGAAAATAGATGATTTTCCACAAGTAAATAAATTGATGGAAATAAAAAATAATGTGAAAAAATTAAATCAACGATAACACAAGAATTTTTATGTGGTTCCCTCAATGTGAGGTATGTCCACGGGAACGAAATCCGATTCCACTATCAACCAAGAGTTTTCAAACAATTACAAACGAGACATAAATGGTCTCACAAACCACCCTCTGGTGAATTCCAAATAATCACAAATAAATAAGAGGAAATACCTCACAAATAGACGAACAAATTATCTTCGAAACAAAGTTGAAGAAGACCCAAACTAACGAACCAAACGATGCTTTGAAGGAAGGCCGAAATAGAACCAAAACTTCAAGCAAAATAGCAACAAACAAAGCACAAAGCTTTGGACCAATATTAGCCACCAATTGAAAATACACACAGCACCAAGCTTAGCAACACCAAGCACACATCCACCGAATATATGATCAATTAGCCGCTGCACACTCTTCGGAAAAACAAAGACAATACGAAAAATCTTATTGTTGACTCTTGGGCTTTTTATCAAAACCCTAGTTGTTACCAAACAGATTATTAAATACCCATTAGACTTTCAAAAGTCAGATATAATATATAAAAATATATATTATAACCAACATCAAACCAAATTACACCAAGGAGGTATACCCAACGATGTTTCATGAGGAGTTGACTTCATGATGATGGTTGTGTCTGGATTTGTTTTCCTCAACTCTTCACAGTAATCCCAAAGTTGATTATATTGTTCAATGTTAGTAACCTGTATGATGGTTAAAGCCTTTCTCTTGGCCCTGTTTAACTGACTCCTAAATGCTCCAACCACATAATCCTCCTGAACTTGTGCTTGAAAAGATTCAATTGAGAGTTTAGGGTTCCCCTAATGCTATCCATATACTTTTTCGACAGCCACCTAAAGTTAACATGCCTGTTCTGAAACACCATTCCACAATTATGTTCTTTGCTATATGTCTTCACTTGCAAAGTGTTCTGGTTCTGCACATTAGAAGCAAATATGATCCATCTCCATCCCACTCTACACACTGCCCTCACCCTTGTTTTCTCATTATTGACAAACTTTACATTCTTACCATTCTTTATTGCATACTCTCTCACTGTAGCCCTAAATTCCGTTGCCGAACCAAATAACATGCCCACTTTAAATTCAACATTGGTCATGTCAGTGTCAGGATTAAACTCTGGATGCTTTGGACCTCTTCTATCCTCATCACTTGAGTCATAAATGCTTTGGAGCTCATCAGATGATCCACCATCTTGCTCAAGCTCTACACCCTCTAGTTCAATGTTTGTAAACCCATATTATACTCATCTGCTTAGTCATTTGTGTTCCCTCGACAGCTCCCAACCCACTCAACACCTTTGTCAACATTGTTTTCAACTGATTGCATAATCACTATCATAGAAGTCTACATCCTCACTGTCATTTTCAACGTCACTGTCATCACCATCATTTTCAACCTGAACGTCATGACTCTTATCTACAGAAACATCAACATTATCAGCAATTAATTCCCCTATATGATCACTTTCAATTTGACTAATCACTTCTCTAGGTTGACTACTCCCAGAAACATCACATGACTCCACTTGGTTGTCCCAACAATCCATTACTGGAACATTTTCTAAGTACACTTCAATGGCTCTACTAGGAGGCATTTGAGCGATCATTTCAACCAAATTAGCATCAGTTGCTAGCAACCTTAAACCATTATCAAAGTCCATCCCATGGATTCTGTAAAAGTAAATAATTAAACCATCATACCCAAATTTCTTCACATTAGCATTAAAGTCAAGTAAAGAAAATTTAGCAGGATCACAATTTTCAACTAAAGTAATGTTTCCACCAATGTACATCTTTCTTGGAGAGTAAACAAAGTCACCCCCATGGTGAATCTTAATAGTAAAACATTAACCATCCCCTGTAGAAAACAGTTTAGAGACCACAAAGTCATAAATAAATTTTCTTCAACCATTTCAATTAAACAATTCATAAACAAATGAGTTTAGGACCACAAAAAGTCCACAAATGTCCACTGTGAACTAAAAGTGTAATTGGTTTATTGATTTGGGTAGGGATCAAGAAAATGGAAGGGAAAATGTATTTGAAATGTAGATATATTTCATTAAAATTTCATCATATTTTTCCCTTTTCCTTTTCAAATTTCTATACAAATCCATGAACCAAACACAATACAAGTGTTAATACAAAAAGACAGAGACTAGCAAACACACTCGGGACCACATTTTTTTTCAACCAATAAAGTAGTAAATAAAAAAATTGAACAAAAGTTACACTTGATCCAAGAAATTGTTCTAGAAACCCACACACAGAATCAAACAAACAAACAAACAAAATGATAAATCAATAAATCGTTGTAAAAACCCCCCACACACAAACAAAGACAAGCAATTGTTATAAAATATTGCGAAGTTATACTTTACCTGATGGATGTGCACCTCTGTCTTCCTTTCCCTTCAATTCCTGACTCGTTTTTTGCATAACCGTAATAGTTCACCATCTGCATTTTGGTTTAGCCCTAAATTGATAGAAATTTTGGGACAATCACAAGCTGTATTGGCAGGAAATAATTTCCGACCTTCCCTTGTTTAGTGGCCACATACTCATTATGTGACTAACTTCTGTTAAAGAGTCAGTGGAAGTAACATAAGGGTACTTGCCTAAAAGTGCAGAAGTTAAAGTGTCACAATTTAATATGTAAAGACCAAAATGAGATTTTATGTAAAATATAGGAATGTAAAGTGTAATTTATCATTGTTTGTTTCATTTGTGGGGAGGCTCTGGAGAGGCCAAGAGAAGACAAGGGAATGCAAGGCTCACTTCTGTTTCTCTCTCTCAATTAAATGAGTTCTTTCTTTTTGGTTTCTTTCATTCTTGAGTTACTACTCAATTTTTTATTTTTTATATTTTATTTGGTCGAGTAAGTTCAAAAGAAATTTTTAAAAAAATTAATGTAACAGAGATGTTGGGAAAAATCTGTCAAGTTCCGCACACAATTGTGGATTAAAAATAGTGAGTGTTAGTGTTGTCATATCTTTTATTAGGATATTGGCTTAATACTATGCCTTATTATTTCACTTTCTCTCTTTGTTAAAATTTTGAGCCATCACATTTGAACATTACAAGGTTTGTCTCAAAACTTTATGGATCCATAAAAATTGAAGACCGTCTAATCTCTTCATACATATATTTTTATTGGTTTCATATATATACATATATTAAGGACTTGCTATGCCAGCAACATAACATTAAATAAAAAAATAGGTATCATCTTATCAAAAAATTTATACAGAATATGTAACCAAAATGATGCGGTAATGATATCCATGAAATGAAAATTACTTTGATAAATATTTTGATTTAAAATAGTAAATTTATACGTACCACATCATTCTGTATAGACTTTTTGTATAAATTTTCTATTTCACCTTATATCATATATGTATATATAATATTTGTGTGTATATATATATACTTGTAGCTATGTATCCATATCCATATATGCATATTTTTTTTTGTTATACTTGTATACTACTTGTATCTATATATATATATATATATATCTACATATGCATATTTTAATTTATTATACTAATATACTACTTGTATATATATATCTATACATATTTTATTTTATTTTATATTATTTGCATCAACCTCACATCCATTCTATAATACCCACATCACCTTTTTATTTTCAATGTTACCCGTGTATATAAAAATAAATAAATAAATAAAAAGAAGAACAAAACACCAAAAAAAAAAGGATGAGGAAAGAAACAATTTTCTTTTTTTCCTTTCAAATTTTTGGTTTGAATCTAAAAAAAGAAGAAGAGAGATTTCCTTAACAAAAACAAAAAAAAGAAAAGAAAAGAAAAGAAAAAGGCTAAAAAGAAAAAAGAATTTCAAAAAAGACTTCTTTAAAAAATCAAACTACGATTGGACCTGATTCCTACAACAGGATACATAGGCAGCCATGTGGCTCGGTTCGAATCTTTCTAATTTTCATTTTTATCTTTCTTTTATCATCAAGTTTAAAAAGGCTTCTTTCAAAAATCGAACTACAATTGGACCTAATTCCCATAACAGGATACGTAGGTAACCATGTGGCCCGGTCCAAACTTTTCTGTTTTTATTTTTGTTTTATCTTTGTCTTGTACCATTTTGATATCATAATAGTGCTAATCAATCTCTTCAAAGAAAGGTTAATTTTCGAAACCACGCACTGTTCTTATGAGGAGATAAAATCACACTTGGTGATTGCTACTAAGTCATTGAAACCAAAAGTGATTTAGTAAAATTCAAGGATCAACATCTAGGCAATTTAGTACCAAAAGGGTGACCTAAGGTGCCTAATACCTTCCCTACTCGTAACAGTAAATCCCCGAACCCGACTCTGGTTTTCACAGGTCAAAAATGCAAGTCATTTCTCAAAATAAGGCCCATGCCAATATGTCAAAAAAAATCAATATTTCCTTACTCTTTTCTAAAATTATTTTCTTTGAAAATAATAATTAAAACTGTCTTCTCTGAAAGTAACTTTTAGGTGACCTAGCACACTTGAAACCCCATGTTAGGTGGCTACTCCTACTTTTTAAAATTTTAGGACCTAAGTCACAGTTGTCAATTCCATTTCAATTCGTCGCATTAAGCTTAAGATTTTCTAAAACTCCTTTTTCTTTTTGTAAAAAGCGAGGGATGAAAAATTCGGACGCGATACCTAGCGACTTCACTGGAGACACTTAGAGGATTTTGGCTATTTTTATTCTCTTTTATTTGATCCATTTTTGGTTTCATGACTTCTCATATTTTTCTTCTTATTTCAATCATCTAATGTATATATTTTGTAGGAACACTATTGAGTTATTTCTTATTCTTTTGTAGCATAAATAAATGATGGAAGGCATGACCAAATATATAGCTTCATGATTGTCAAGACAAGAGGGACATTTGTAAAATAAAAAATATATATAAAGGGATTTATTATTATTATTATTATTATTATTATTTAGGGACAGCACCCCGTCATTTTAAAAAAATAAATAAATGCACCCACTCTCACAGCATGTTCATATGTGCATAACATACTCGCTTGTAACCTTTTGGGAAAGTATGAAGGGAGGTCGTTATCGGATTTAGCTGTTATACGGTCCCGGTAGCTTCTATACCGAATCTTTTCCTACTCAAATCACCAATCTGTGAAGGTTCCACTTGTGGGACTGGAGGTTTGAAGATTTAGGAACCAAACCTCTGTTTAGGAGCTGCATTAGTTAACCTATTCATGTTGCACATAACTCTCTTGCGAAGGATCTCCTAAACTTTGTACCATTAGGAATGCTTGGTTTTAAAACAAAAAAAAAAAAAACAAAACAAAACAAAAGAAAAAAAAAAATTAGAATAATAACAAGGGGTGCCATTGTGTACTTTTTTTGTGCTTACATTTGTCATCATGCATTGCAAAGTCATCTCTGATAGGTGTTTCAAGTAACTCGAGCCATTGTATTTCCTGCATCGTCAGCCCTAATTGAACTGGCCAAGGCCACTTCACATAGGACAACCTACCAAATATTCTCAAGGGTACACATATCCTAGATATGCGTTAACTGTACACCCATATGAGATGGCCATGTCTACGTCTGAAGATTGGGTCAGAGATTTCCACCACTCTAAATATCATCAGGCCACCTTTCTGTGCAACAGTTGAATGACAATAACTTATCCAAATTGTGACCAAAACTAGTGTTGAATGTAACAATTTCTATGTAACAATTTCTACCTACTCCACCTACAAATACTCCACCTACTCCACATTAGTTAGTGCTCCATTAATTAGTGCTATAGTTAGTGCCCCATATAGTTAGTGATATAGTTAGTGATCCATTATGGTATAGTGCTCCATTATGGCTCCATTGAATCACATTTCTCTCTATAAAAGAGAGCTCTTGTAAGAACATTATCAATCAATCAATAATATCTATACATTAATTTTCTACATGGTATCAGAGCTATAAGATTTAGGCCTGTATTTATTTTTCACCGGCGGGCAGCCGGCGGGCACCTTTGCCTTCGCTGCCCGTTGGAATTTGCTAAACATAGCTTCGAGTTCTTCGCCATAACGGCAGCAACATACTTGCTGAAAGAGAGAGCTCACGTCGTAGAAGTCCAACCCATTAGACCCGTCCAGCGTGAACTCGGCTAGTGTGGCCGGCGTCGCGGCGTTGTTGCCGGCGCAATCTACCTTTCCAGTGCCGCAATCCCCTGTGACGCAGGTGAACTTGCCTGTGGTGGGGTCTTGGGTACAGAGGGTGCGACCCAGAATCAGCCTCCCAAGTCTGCCACCAACAACCTCACTTCTGTCTCTCCCAACTCAGTTGAATCTACATAACCCACATATGTCTCTATCTCTCTTTCTCTCACTTAGATCTCAAATCTCTCACTCTCAGATCTTAGACCTCACAGATCTCAGATCTTCCATAGAGACGCCGATCTTAGCGGAGAGCAAACCGGTGATGCACTGGAACTCCAAACAAACATGTGGAGCTCCTTACCATCATGGTTTGATTTGCTCTGATTAATAATCTGCTGCTGTGGCTGTATCTGTGTCTGTGGTTGTGATGGTTGGTTTTTTTCCACCTCTGTCTTTTCTCTCAGAATAGGCCTTCTGTTTGTCTACTTGCATCTCATTCACCCAGTTCAAATACAAAACCACCAAGCCACACCAAACCCATGTGCTGATTTTATTACCCACAAAGCCCCTCAACTATACACTACCTTCTCTATCTTTACCACATCACAGATTCACAATGGTTATCCACTACATGATCAGAATGGGAATTCCATTGATGTTATTAGCATTAATGATGTTTTCATGTGCAAACTCAGATGATGCCAAGGACAGAGAGGAGTGTACACAGCAGTTGGTTGGACTTGCAACCTGTCTACCTTATGTTGGAGGAAACTCCAAAGCTCCAACACCAGACTGTTGCAGTGGTCTCAAACAAGCCCTCAAGACAAGCCCAAAGTGCCTCTGTGTGATTGTAAAGGACAGAAATAATCCAAAACTAGGGCTTAACATCAATGCCACCCTTGCTTTAGGCCTTCCTACTGTTTGCAATTCCCCTACCAATATTTCTCAGTGCCCTGCTCTACTCCACTTGGCTCCAAATTCAACTGATGCACAGATTTTCTGTCAATATGGTCATTCCTCCTCCACTGCTACTACTAGTCCCACCACCACCCCTGCTGTTGCCACTGCCAATGCCACAAGTGCCAGCAGCAGTGATGGTCATTACATTGGGAAGAGATGGTTGGGATTGGAAGAAATCATTGTTGGTGTCCTCTTTCTATGGTTTTTCACTTCACACTTTTTTATTATATGAGTGTGTTAAAAATAAAACCCCTGATTGATTATATCCAGGACCAACCCCGATCACAATTTTACACCGAAAAAAAAAAAAAAAAAAAAAAAAAAAAAAACAACAACAAAACAACAAAACAATCACAACCCATAACCACCACAAACAACAGGCCTTATTTTTTCGCCTCTTCAGCTGTTCTCTTCTTTTTGCCTTTGTCTTGGGCGTCCCTTGCCGGTGCTGCCTCCGTGTTTCCCACGCCGCCAAGCACGTTCACTTCCCGTTGCTCCTCAACTGTCACATATGGCGGCCCTCCAAATCTGAGCATCACGGTGGCCTTCCGCTTCAGTTCCTTATTTTCTGCCTTCAGCCCACATATCTCTGCTCGGGCATCCTTATACATGCCCTGGAGCAGAGCCAGTTGGGCGTTTAACTGCTGCACCTCATTTGTCCTACTCTGAAGCCGGTGCGACAGGTTTGAGACCGCAGTCATGGTCTCAACACATGACTTCAATGTGTAATAATTTGCCTCAATATCCGATTGTGCAGCCATTCTTTGCTCCACAGACAGCATTGGAAAGTTCAAAGGCGCAAAACCAGGGGTGCTTGGCCCAGGGGCGCTTGGTTGAGGTTCAAGGGCCATATTCTGGGTTGTGGCCTCGTTGAGGTCGGGAAAAAGGGTAAGACCACGGGACGAAGAGGCTATGTTCTGGGTAACTGAACGGGAAGAAGAGGCCATATTCAGGGTTGGTTGTAGAGTGTTTCAGAGATAACCTCTCTCAGAGAACGAAGAGTCTTTTTTCAGAAGTTTTTTAGCTGGTTTGTTATGCATCAGCGGCAGCCTCGCCTTGGTTTAAATAGGCAAGGCAGACACGCGTATCACGCGCCTCTCAACGCCAGACGACAAATCGGCGCGCCTTTTGATGGCTCGACTTTTGATGGCTGTCGGGCACGTCTTTTGATGGCTCGCCTTTTGATGGCTGTCGGGCACATCTTTTGATGGCACGCTTTTTGATGGCACGCCTTTTGATGGCACGCCTTTTGATAAGATTGGGCACGCCTTTTGAGGGTCCGACAAGACTCGGTAAACTGTCCCGACATTGATTCCGGTTAGCTCCTATATGGGTCCGACAAGACTCTGTAAACTGTCCCGACTTTGATTCCGGTTAGCTCCTATATGGGTCCGACAAGACTCGGTAAACTGTCCCGACATTGATTCCGGTTAGCTCTTATATTGGTCCGGCAAGACTCCGTAAACTGTCCTGACATTGATTTCGGTTATCTGCTACAACGGTTCGACACAGCCATATAGTGTCTTCTACAACGGTCCGACATGACCCCGTAAACTGTTTTCTACAACGGTCCGACATGACCCCGTAAACTGTTTTCTACATCGGTCCGATATGACCCCATAAACTATCTTCTACAACGGTCCGACATGACCCCATAAACTGTCTTCTACATCGGTCTGCCATAACCATACGGTCTTCTACAACGGTCTGACACGACCATACAGTGTCTCCTATCCACTTTTTTTTCCTGTTTTGTTACTCTCTCCAAACTCAAGTTGGTTAGTTCCTAACCCCCTTGAGTTTGAGGGGGGCTATTGAATGTAATAATTTCTATGTAACAATTTCTATCTACTCCACCTACAAATACTCCACCTACTCCACATTAGTTAGTGCTCCATTAGTTAGTGCTATAGTTAGTGCCCCATATAGTTAGTGATATAGTTAGTGATCCATTATGGTATAGTGCTCCATTATGGCTCCATTGAATCACATTTCTCTCTATAAAAGAGAGCTCTTGTAAGAACATTATCAATCAATCAATAATATCTATACATTAATTTTCTACAACTAGCTCTATGCTAATTTAAACTATCACTCTGATTAATTGTAGTATGATAGAGGCCTTGCCCAACTCATAATCAAGTTACTGCAACACTAAACTTTGTTCAGAACATTTTGACATGTGGTTGTTATTAGGCAATTATACAATTATCTTTGGTCAGGTAACAATTTTTTCCTGGTCAAAAATGAGATTTTCATTTTGCCAAATCACAAAGCAGTCTCGACTTAACCACAATCAAATCATTGTCAATTTTATTTATTTATTTTTTTTTTACAATGAGAACTAAGGTTTTTCTTGACAACTTTTGGACAATACGTTGCCTGACTGCATTTTCGAGTTGTTGATCATTCGAGTTCAAGGTTGGGGCTG